>JBBPBX010059294.1:0-12131 GCA_038048925.1 Garcialebias charrua
AAGTCTGATGTTAGCACTTTGAGATTTTTATTAATGAAAAGTGCGGTATAAATTGAATTTATTATTATTTATTATTATTATTATGTCTTACCTTCCCATATTCTGTGGTGAGAACCATCGACAACTCGTCACAGGAGCTGACGGTGGATGGGAGAAGCTGCTCTTTATGCTTCAGCCAGACTTGAGCTCCCTGCAACAAAAACATCAGTAACATCCTCAACATGTGGACACAACAATCGTGCATTAAAAATGAAGTTTCGCAAGTGCTCTAATACCGTACAGAAAACAAACCATCGTTCGGAACAAAACAAAGCAAATATTTGCAGCAAATCAATACCAAAGAAGCAATATTTTCTTTGAAAAGCACACATTGTTTCCACTGTCTTGTCAAAATTGGACTTTCTTAAATAAATCAAGAGGAAAACTCATTTCTGCAGGCCTCATATTCCAAGTAATCCAAAGATTATATGACTCAAAGTTATGCAAACTATTGCTAAAAAGGTTCCCAGCTGTTGGGCTTGTGTGGTCCAGAAGGGAGTAAAAAACATGCTCTGTGATCTTTTTAACAAAATCAATCAACACAAAAGTGCCACTTCCCATCCTTATCTTCTTTTGAATGCTTCCAACAACAAAAGACCACAAATCTACCAAGAGCTGGAGTTGTGACTTTATAATAAACATAAATAATAATGATTTAATATAATATTAATGTTTTAAAAAAGGTTTAAAGATGGGTGAAAATAACTTACAAGTACAAGAGGAAATGGTTTAGTGCTCTTTGGTGATTCAATTAATTTCTGAGGATGTTTTTGACATCTTATAATAAATGGAACAATGAAGTCATAAATATGAGTTTTAATTTAGTGGCAGCTGTGGCTGAGTGGTTAGAGCAGTCCAATGCCCTCCAATGGGAGAGTTGGGGGTTCGATTCCACCAGCAGTCACATGGTGAAGTGTCCTTGGGCAAGACCCTGAACCCCTCATTGTCTCCGTTGTGCGTCCCATCAGTGTATGAATGTGATAAAGCACTGATTAGTCTTTGCGTAGATCTAGTAGAGTGCTGTATGAATGGGTAAATGTGGGCACAGATTGTGTTGTAAAGAACTTTGAGGATCTTGATAAAATAGAAAGGTGCTATATAAGTACAGTCCATTTACTTTATTGAAAACAGTTGTTAAAAGCATGTCTAATCTTTATATGGTCAGTTTCACAAAAGTTTTTTTTTCTACCTCCTTCAACATGTTGTTCAAACAAGCACCATTCTATAAACAAAAAAACCACTATACATTCTGTGTATTAGTGGAAATTTATTTTTATTATCTTTTTTACATGTTCGTATCTTCTAAATGCAAATCATAAAAAGGCACGGAGCTACTTCTCCACCCAGACATGTTTATGAGCAGCTCAGTAACCTGGAGCGAAAACAGGAATCTGACGCTGAGTGTTGAGATGAGCTGTCATTTCCTTACAGAAATAAAAGATTATTTATAGAGTGTTGCAGAAGACGACAAATGTTTATACCAGGGCTATTTCACTAAATTGCTCAGGGGGGCAAAGTTACTGAAAGCCAAGAGCTCAGGGGCCGGACATCCAGCAGTTATTGTCATTAATTTATTTTGTTTTATGGTCTAAACTTGTTTTATTTAAAATGAACCCATTGGTGGGCCGAACTGAGTTAATCCGTGGGCCTGATTTGGTCCCTGGGCCGCCAGTTGAATAGCCCTGGCTTACACAGTCTAACTGTAAAATTGGTTTGACAGTAAAAAAAAAAAATAATAAAAAAAAATAAAAAATCTTTCATAAAAATACACATTTGCTGTGATGACCTAAAATCAGCAAAGGAAATTTTTGTAAAATGCACAAAATTGTGTTTATTTTGCAGAAAAACTAAATGAAACTGAAGTTCCTCTTTAAGTTTGATAAAATGCTCGTCGTGACTTTATTTAAAACAATTCTGCCTCTTTCACAACCATTTCTCAACATCTTTTGAGACACATTTTTTATTATAAAATTTACAAATTGAGAGGGTCTCTGTGTGTTTTGTGATCCTTATGTGTCATCTCAACTTAAACTATGTCCAAGCATAAAACTGTTCAAATTAACATATAAACATAATTAATGCTGGGTATAATATATAACATTATTATTCAGTTATTGTTGGTGTTTTTGTTATTGATGCTAGTTTTTTTTTTTTTGGTGAAGTTAAAGAAATAATAATTGTTTATCTACTGTAGTTAACTTAGATACAATATTGATAGGTTAAATAAAGGTTTAGTTGTTACCGGTATGTATGGATTATACATGTAATAAATGTAAATAGTTAAAGAGTGGGAATTTTGACAAGTTTATACTTCTACCCACTCCCTTGAATATGTAAAACAAAAAGTTTTGACACTATGCTTCATGCTGATTTTTGTTTGTTTGTTTTTCTTATTTTACACATTCAAAAAATAATCAACTAAACTAAACTAACCTGTCCTGCCCTCCTCAGTGTTTCTCCCTGATGTAATCAGCTCCTGCCTCTGCCGCCTGCTGTCCTTCCCAAGCTGTCTGTGTTTATCCCCTCATTATTGTGTCTATATATTCTGTTTCCTTGTTGCTCCCCTGCATGGATTGTCCTGAACAGAGTCATGCTCCTTTCTCCCTTTGTCCCCTCTCATCCTTTATGTACCATATGTTTTGCTGCCACATCAGCCCTTTTTATTATAATAATAAATATTCCTTATCTTAGTCTTGAGTTTCCGAGTCCTGTCTGCAACATGGGTTCAACCATATAACAGAACATGACAAAAATTACTATTTATGCATTTAGTGCACAGGCTGTGAAGAGAGAAATTCTCTATTCAAGTTTTCTACTTACAGAAATGCTAAATTATCATTTTGCAATACAAAACCTCCTAAAGCACAAGTAAAAATGCACCGTTCGTAACAGATTGACAGACTCCCACAATCAGCTTGTTTTTTTTATGGTAAGTGGTAAATGGACTGTACTTATACCTTTCTATCAAGACACTCAAAGCACTTTACAACACAGTCTGTGTCCTCATCTACCCATTCATACAGCACTCTACTAGATCTATACAAAGTTAATTGAACAAATCATTCTAAAGAGACTAATTAGTGCTTTATTACGTCCCTACACCAATGGGACACACATTGGAGGCAATGAGGGGTTCAGTGTCTTGCCCAGGGACACTTCGACATGTAACTGCTGGTGAATTCGAACCCCCAACCCAGGACAACTGCTCTAACCACTCAGCCACATGCCACCCCATTTTTAACCGACCATTAATCATCACAAGTGCCACCGATGAGACGGTCAGGGGAGCATGCAGCATGAGTGATTGTGTGTCCAGCAGAGCGTAAAACTGAAAAAGATCAATACTGTATGCGTGGATTCCACTAGGAAACCTTAGACAAGGTCACCACTTCAGACATCAATCCTCATTAACAATTAACATGGCCACAGTGCACACGCTCACAAACACGTCTTCCACCTGGCTTGGAGGAACGCTCAAAATGTTTTAGTATGAATGCACACAAGACGTAATTATTTCATTATTGCGTTACAAAGTTTTAAAAAAATGAATTTGCCTAACAGCGCAGATGAAATTAGGGTTTTCTGCTTAGACGAAAAGCCACTAAGTGGAACCATTCAGGCTTAAAAGTGCACTTCCATCATCAAGGACTTTCTTTTTCCTTCAGATGGCTAATGGAGAGCTAAATGTGGCTCTCAGGCCGCAGGGGAGGACGGTCGGTGGGATAAAGGGGGTCATGTAAATCAAGAGGAGGCTGAGGGGGGAGCGTGAGGGGAAAGAGGAAGGGTGTGGGCAGCTGATAATGTCCCACCTCCTATTGTGTGGAGACAGAGACAAACAGAAACATCACAGCACGTATGTAACAGAGGTATTCTGCATCACGTGTTGTAGTTAACACACGTTCTGTTCAACCTCCACATCGGTGGGCCGGCTGTCACTGCCTGGTACCATGTTGGCGTGAACGGCTGACTCAAGGAAAAGCTGCTTCACGTGAGTCAGGGCAGGAGATTAATTTGAGTTTAGGCTCAGGATGTCCAGAAAACATGTTGCTCTTACGTAACGGGGAATAAACGCAGAAGGGGTTTGAATCTGGCTTTTTATCTTCCACGTTCTTCGGTCATGGACTCGGTCAAGAAGCTGACAACAGCATTGTGTTGTAGTTTTAAAACCGCTTATTTTGTGACAGAAACAATTAAGCAGGAAACAAAGAGTCCACATGAAAACAATGTTAAAGCTGCAGTATGTAGTTTTTGGAACACGCTGGAACTTAGAAAAATTTTGAACAGAGACACGTTTCTGGTCCCTCCCCCTTGCTCTCGGCTGAACTGCAGCTCAGCCTCCATAGCTCCTCCCCCCACAGCATGTCCTGTCTCGTGAACACGCATGTGTGCAGCCGCTGCGATGTTCTGTGTTTATATGCTAATAAAACGTTCTAAAAAAATAAAATAAAAACATGGAGCGCTGGTCCAGCACACTAGAACACCTCCTGGAGAACCTCGCGCAGCCACGTTGAACCCGAGTTTAATTAGCTCGTGACAAATTAATTCATTTCCTCATCCTTTCAGTCATGGAGTCAGCGGAGGAGGAAGCGATCACTTGACTTTTGGCAAAAAAAACTAAAGAAAAGGCCAGATCAGGGATGAAGAAGGGGAATTTAATACATTTGTGTCACATACAAAACAGTCCTGCATCGCTTTGCAATCCTTTGAACGAGAACGTGTGTGGATGCGCGCTGGGGCTGGGACAGGCGGGGGCGTGGGTTAGGGGAGTGAGAAGTGAGAAGCTCTGTTTTTATTGGCTGGTTAAAAACTCAGTTTTTATTGGCTGGTTAACGGCGGGTCACTGTGGGTTTTTAGAAATGCTTTTAGAGAAGCCAGAGGACTATCCACAGTATTCCTGAGGGTGTCACTGTATTTGCGAATGTGCATTGAACTTCCTGTCCGACACCGGAAGTGCCTTATTCCATAGGCGGAGTATGGATCGCGGGTGTTTTTGAAAGTTATTTTCATTCATTTTATCGGAGCAAACACAGCTTTTGTTTAAACGGAACGTTTACTGAAATGTCCTACCGGGGTTCAGGTACCTGCTGTGCTGTTCGCGGCTGCACCAACAACCGGACCAAGCTAAATCTTTGGCTAAAACAACAGTGTTTTCAACACGGACCCAAAACAAAGAAAGAGTGTTCCTGCATCCTTCTCTATGGCTGTGTCTGCGCGATCAGGTAACATCTGTAATTTCTTTTTATTCAGGGAGGGTTTATTAATGAGAGTTTTGGATGATTTACTGTCTTAAAATGATATATGTCAGGCGCGACCGGTACTTTTAGCCGAGATAGCTGCTAATAATTATAGGCAGTGATGTAATACAGACACTACTTCTCATAATTGCACTAATGTCTGTATTACATCACTGCCTATAATCATAATACTGTTTACATTCTCTGTTTACATTTATTAATACTGTTTACTTTTATTACTACTGCTTACATGTAATTACTACTGTTTACATTTATTTACACTACTTTAATATCTACACCACTGCTGGTACATATACAGTGTGCTCTGAACGGTCTTATTTAGGGATGCCCAATGTGCCTTACTGCATATGCCACTTTTTGCCTCTACAACAACATCAACTACTACCTCATACATATACTGTGTACATTGACTCATTCGCTGCTTTGCCACTTTGCAAATGTCAATGCTAGAAACCTTTAGTTTATTTTAGTTATACTTTTTATACTCTTTTTTTATACCACTATGCAAAAAAAAAAAAAAAAAAAAAAAACACACAGGACAGTGTTAGTTTTACTATTTTTATGCTTATGTCTATTATTATATGTTTCAGTGTTTCAATGTTTAGATGTTTACTGTTGCACCGAGGGACTGAGAGAAACGCAATTTCGGTCCTGTGTATGTCCTGCACTGTACATATTGCAGATCTGACAATAAAGTTGACTTTGACTTTTGACTTTGACTTTAATAAACCTTAGCCGAGAGGCCGGAGCAAACACGTTCGCTATGTACCGTATTCGTCGGTGTATAATACGCTCCGGTGTATAATACGCTTTGTCATATTTTTGGAAATAAATCAGAAAAACCCTTAGATAATACGCTTCGGTGTATAATACGCGCTGCCGTGACAGTCTTTTTTATGGCCACTAGATAGCGCCAAACCCATTGAAACTAGTGATACAACCGTGACCTCAGAAACACTTCTCTGATCGCTCTCAGTAATGAACTTTTTGGGAGTTATTCCTGAAGGGACAGTAATACTTTTATTACTTTTAATTTGAATCAAACATTACAAATTGTCAGAAAGATAAAGTGTTAGTTTCAGATGTCAGCATTTTATGATAAAAACTGATCTTAACACTACACACAACACTATTAACCTGCTGGTTTGGTTAAAACAACATCATTAAAGCATCACATATGGGACCTATGTTAATGATAATAGCAAAAACAGATATTATTCATCTGATTATTAATTAGGACAAAAACAAAAGTCTCTTCTGAGGAGATTGTCCTGAGCTCAAACTAAAATGAGATAAACAGTGTCACTGAATCTTCACTGCAGGTTTGAGAAGAGAAATCCTTCATGAATAACATTTTGGAATAACATTTGCTATTCAGCATGAATTTAAACAGTTTGAATAAACAGACTACATGTACAGGGCGCATTAGCGCCCATAGCGGCTGCAACTGGTACTGCACCATTTTTGGCCAAAATGAAAAACGGCGAATCAGAGCTAAAAATGGGTCTAAAAATATGGGAAAAAATCCATAGATAATACGCTTTGGTGTATAATACGCAGGATATTCAAATGAGCAATAAAAGTGTGTATTATACACCGGAGAATACGGTATGTATTTTTAAATTATGTCAGCGCGATCAGGTCACATCTGTAATTTCTTTTTATTCGGGGAGGGATATTAATGAGAGTTTTGGATGATTTACTGTCTTAAAATGATATATGTCAGGCGCGACCGGTACTTTTAGCCGAGATAGCTACTAACAAACCTTAGCCGAGAGGCCGGAGCAAACGCGTTCGCTATGTATGTATTTTTAAATTATGTCAGCGCGATCAGGTCACATCTGTAATTTCTTTTTATTCGGGGAGGGATATTAATGAGCGTTTTGGAAGATTTACTGTCTTAAAACGATAGATCTCAGATGCTCCCGGTATTTTTAGCCGGGATAGCTGCTAACAAACCTTAGCCGAGAGGCCGGAGCAAACGCGTTCGCTATGTATGTATTTTTAAATTATGTCAGCGCGATCAGGTCACATCTGTAATTTCTTTTTATTCGGGGAGGGATATTAATGAGATTTTTGGAAGATTTACTGTCTTAAAACGATAGATCTCAGATGCTCCCGGTATTTTTAGCCGGGATAGCTGCTAACAAACCTTAGCCGAGAGGCCGGAGCAAACGCGTTCGCTATTTATGTCGTTTTAAATTATGTCTGCGCGATCAGGTAACATCTGTAATTTCTTTTTATTTGTCCCTCCTCTTTTAACAAAACGAGTGGTGTTCCCACATTTTTAATGAACGAAAACAACAAAGTTTGGACTGTCTTCAACTGTATTACTCGCATGTAAACAAACGGTGTTTCCGGTCAACCGGAAGTCGTGTGCACATTTCGCGCAAAGCATCATGGGACGTAGGAATACTGTGGATACTGAAGTATAGTTTTTTTCAGAGATTACTTGTCTAACATCAGTCTGTCAGGAGATAGTGACAGAGTGAAGAAATATGTTAAAAATATATTTTTAGAAAAGTTACATATAGCAGCTTTAACATCTGGAGTGTGCAATTGTTTAACCCCGGCTTCATAAGCTAAACCTGAAAAGCGTTCATGTTGGTCACTGTGTCTGTCAGTGTTTGTGTGCAAAGAGTCTGGTCTAAAGTCAAGATGAATGATCTCAGCAACAGATGGTCCAGACATCTCCCCCGCCCCGACACTCAGTCAGAACAAAAGCAGCCACCTCTAACTCGGGGTTCGGAAGTTAACCAGGCGGAAATATCCCAAACAAAGACCAGCTGGGACACAAAGAGGCACGGGTATCAGCTCGTGCTGAGTTCCCCAGACTGGAATTACCTGCTGCTGCACAGCCAACCACCCTGAACCACTCAAACAGCCACGATCCTCCTCACTGGAACCTTAAAGAGCACAGAGGTGCAGCAGCTTCTGGCTATTAATTACTGGGTGTCACTTTCCACAACTCTCACGACTCATAACCAAATGCTTCGGCTAGTATTATATAAGAAACAAAAATGATCTGCTGCCATGACATTTTCAGCTAAATCTCGCTTCAAATTCTTAATGCAGCATGTCACCGACCATGTGCAGCACTGCTGAGGCAGAACCAGCTGACAAAAGTACCAGTAATTCAACCCAACAAGCCAGGCCATGCGGCCACGTCCCAGCATGCTCTTTAACCCAGAAACCACTCCAGCTGAAAGATGTGATCCTGATGGGTGAGGTTTGAGTTTCCCTGGCTCGTATGTTGACATCCAGCTCATAGGTTTTCTAATGAATGCTGCTTTAATATTTAAGGATGCACGTGGCATGGTTTCTGGCAGTATCAGGTGATGTGTGGACACAACAAAAGAAAGCTAATTGACTTGGTTGAACAATTACCGGTAGTTACGAGAGGATAGTTCCTTGGACCACAGAGTGGTTTCAGCAAAGTGACAAATGAATCTGTCAGACCCCATTCAGCAGCTGAAGGTGCTGCAGGTAGAATATATATTTTCCTGAAGAGTAGCCTCGGATATACAGTAGTCGCGCTTTGGTCCGCAAGCTGGAGCGTGCGTGCTGCGCGTGCACTGTGCATGCATCCCTGATTGGGCAGCACGGTGGCACAACTGGTAGAGCTGCTGCCTCTCAGCGAGAAGGTTGCCGGTTCAAATCCCGGTCCGGGGCCTTTCTGGGTGGAGTTTGCATGTTCTCCCCGTGCATGCGTGGGTTTCCTCCGGGTACTCCGGTTTCCTCCCACAGACCAAAAAACATGCTTGTTAGGCTGATTGGTGACTCTAAATTGACCCTAGGTGTGAGTGTGAGAGTGGATGGTTGTTTGGTGTGAGTGAGACAGGTCCCTCTTGTAAATGAGTCCCCGTGACTCAACGAGGCTAGCCTGTATAAATAAAGGTTGAATGAATGAATGAATGAATGCGTTTATAGTGTGGCACGGCAGCACATGGCAAAGTGCTGTTCTTTTACTGACCAGCAGGTGGCAGTACCCTCTAAAACCTGTGCATATGTTGCAAGAAAGGGTGTAGAAGAAGAAATCTACCGTAGAAGAAGAACTGTTTGAAATCACACAACAAAAACAAATGGCTTTCCGCTCGCTCGGGGAATTTAATACATTTGAATCACATAAAAAACATTCCTCCATGCGTCGCGACGCCGTTTCCACGACCACAGCGGCGCAGACAGCTGCAGGCTCTGGCGTGAAGGCTGTCGGTGAGGTCCCTACCCGACCTGTCAATCAATTCGGCGCACGCTAGGCTTGCGGAGCTTCAAAATCTGGGAGGTGCACGACCACGCGCGAAACCAACGCGCTGGCCAAAGCGCGGGGGCGGGGACTTCGCGATTGCGTCACTTTGGCCGCGCGCCCTATGCGACGCGTCAACTATATCCCAGGCTTTAATCAGCTGTAGATGCCAGGCAGTGGATCTTTCAAAAACACGACGTTACTTTCTTCTGAGTACAGTATACCCAATTTATGCCTTTTCAAAGTCTGGATCCAAAAAGTAATGTGACGATCTAAGGCTAAAATCACAAACAATAAATCTGAATCTGAAAATACGAGGCAGAACACAGCGAGAACATTCATTCAGCCACACAAAGAGATGCAAGTTGGTTTCTTGACCCAAAAACAATGTTAACAAAAACACATAAAAAGCTCTTGTTTCTTAAATCAAAGTCAGAGTTTCTTTATTTGTCATTTGCACCACATGATACATGTGGTGGAATGAAATTGTGTACACAGTGTCACAGTTACACCCAATAAAAGTATAAATTGTAAAGAAAAACAGTACAGTACCGTAATAAGATCTAAAGCACCCGACAGAGCTCAGCGTACTGCCTGTACGCCGCTCTACACGCGCATTCTGTGCGCACGCGTTCACAGGCACAGCTCTGTGGTCGTTCTCGCGTTAAATGCTTGCGTTTTCGCTCCAAATTCTTGTCATAATTTGAGCCGCTGTGCACAGAGCGTTTACCTACGTGACAAACTGAGGTAGCTGATTGGTCATTTGCTGACACGCCTACTGAATTGATTGACAGGTCGAGTGGGAGACAAAAAAAAAGGCATGAGCTGGCTGGCTGCAGCCGCTGCGGTGTTTCTAAACTTTATATGTTAATAAAAAGTTCTAAAAAATAAAAATAAAGACAGGGAGCCCTGGTCCTGCAGCCCACAGCCCACCAGGAAATATTTAGAACGTCGCGCAGCCAGGTAGGACATGAGTAATTATTCGCTCGTGACAAATTCATTCATTTCAGTCATGGGGTTAACGGAGGAGGAAGCGATTACTTCACTTTTGGCAGAAAAACAAAAGAAAAATCCAGATCAGCGATGAAGAAGGGGAATTTAATTCATTTGTGTAACATACAAACCAGTCCGGCGCCGGGCAGTTTATTGTGAGACAACGCGCATCGCGTACGCGGTCGTAAAATTTGAGCTTTGCGCGTTCGTGCCCTGCGGGGCTACGCTTGTGCCTCTGCATACGTATGGCGTAGTGCGGCGTACTGCCTTACGCTGAGCTCTGCCGGGGCCTTTAGATATGAACTAAGAAATACACTTAACTGAGAATACACTAAGCACTAGTAGTACAAAAACATTACGCCAAACAGCAGCAAGAACATGAGTCTGTGTGAGCAGATGAGTACGAATGAACACAGCAACATGAAATAAATCAGCAGCATGAGATCAGCAACATGGATAGTTAGCAGCACATAAGTCAAAGTCAACTTTATTGTCAGAACTGCAATATGTACAGGACATACACAGGACCGAAATTGCGTTTATCTCAGTCCCTCGGTGCAACAGTAACCATCTAAACACTAAACACTAAAACATTTAATAAACATAAGCATAAAATAGTAAAAGTGTAACACTGTCCTGAGTTTTTCATAATAGTATAAAAGTATGAAAATTTACACCAACACTGAAACACCAAACACCCCTGAAACACCAAACACCCAATGAACATAAGCATAAAATGAAATAATAAAAGTGTAATACTGTCCTGAGTTTTTGCATAGTAGTATAAAAAGTATAAAAAGTATATCTATAAAATAAACTGAAGGTTCTAGCATTGACATTTGCAAAGAGTGGCACAGCAGCATATAAGTTAATGTACACAGTATATGTATGAGGTAGTTGATGTTGGTATAGAGGCAAAGTGGCATATGCAGTGAGGCACATAAGGCACATTTGGCATCCTTAGATAAGGCTAGTCAGAGAATGCTGTATATGTATCTGCAGTAGTGTAGATAAAAGTAGTGTAAATGTAAACAGTAGTAATAAATGTAAAGCAGTAGTAATAAATGTAAACCGTATTAATAAATGTAAACAGTGAATGTAAACAGTAGTATGACTATAGGCAGTAATGTAATACAAACATTAGTGCAAATATGAGAAGTAGTGCAAACTGAATGAGTACATGACCGAGAGTTTAGTGAATAACCCGTTTGATGACACAGGGTCCAGTGTTAAAAACTTTGTGTTGAGTGGTAATGTGTGAGAAAGTTTTTTGTGTTAAGGCAGTTCAAATGGGAGGGGAGGCAGAGCAGGCAGAGTGTTTAGCATTCTGACTGCCTGATGAACAGAGCTGTCTCTCAGTCTACTGGTACGAGCCTGGAGACTCCTCATGGTGTAGTCACACCGAGCAGCGTTTCAGCAGCAGGAGCATCCAGTCAATGGGGGACGCGCTTCCAGCCACGTCTTGGCGTCGGGCGTCACGTCGCGTGCGTGTTGAGCGTGCTGGGAAGCGTTTTTCCGTGCACGTGAACCGGCTTCAGCCTCCAAACCGCGCATTCAACATGCTGAAGATTTCACGGTTCAAACTTTCAAACGCCGCTCAA
>JBBPBX010059295.1:0-17402 GCA_038048925.1 Garcialebias charrua
ACACACACACACACACAAATATGTGGTTATTAATTACAGCCTCTGAATCCCAACATCCTGAATACAGTGGCAGAGTGACTCACCAGATTGGTCACCAGATTGGTGCTGTCCAAGAGGCTGCCAGGGAGAATTCATCACACACTTATCAACACTGCAGCCCACAAATGGCACACGAGAAGCTGCTGTGGGAGCACTGCACCCTGGTGGCGAACGTGTGCATTACAGCAGTGCTCAAGACAGGTCTATACCACCATCTGGTGGGCAGTACGGAGACTGCAACATGACTGCACTGGAAGGTGAGAACTGAACTCACATGAATAAACTGATTTTATTCTTGTTAAGCGTTAGAAATGTCATTTTGACATTGCGTTAGTGGATGTGTTACTGTCTATCAACATACTTGATCTTTGGTATAATTGGATGTCAAAGAGTCTACAAAGAACTGATGTCCCAAAAGATCTACAGTTAAAACCATTCTCCATATTTTAAATCAATATCAAGACTTTCATTAAAAAATGAAGAACCAGAACATTACATAAAAATGCTGCCACCTCAGTAGATTTGAGCTTTAAATAATATAAACCTAGCTTTTAAATGACTTGTTACTACATGTATTTATCTGAAAAGGTGAAGTGCTAAGTCAAACTGTTTATATGTCACCCATAAACATAATTCCAGCACCAAAGTTTATGCTCAATAATCCAGGTGCAAAATCCAACACTGTCAGTCTGGTCATTTGGACCAACATTGCTACCCACAAAGAACTGGCTTAGTTTAATTGTCTGAGGAGGGTTCCTGTAGAAGAAAGGGTGGAAGAGAAAATGGAAATACCCACAAGAAAACACACATGCACAGGGGAGAATCTGAAAACTTTCCAGAATTTTGAAAGTGCAGTCCTCTTACTGTGAGGCGAAAGCTCTGATCACTTCACTACCGTGCTTTCAACTAACACTACTACTTCAATACACCTCTGATAAATGGAAACGGTCAGTGATATCTAACAAGGTTGTGTCAGGTCCTCTGGACAGATTCTTCTTTGCTGAAACGTTTTGTCTTTTATCCAAAATCTTCTTCAGTTTGAGGAGCTACGCCTTTTAAGCAGTACATTTTTATAGTGGATCATCCAGTTTGCTGGAGACAAACAAAAGTTGCTCACATGAGAGGACCATCAGCCTAAAGGCTGGTTTATACTTCTTGTCACACATATTTTACCCCCCGTTGAGTGAAAAAAAGTTGCGTAACTTCCGTCTGCACTCCCGCTGCGAACCCCTGTTGACAGCTGTCTTGTACATTGCCCCCAGTCAGAACTCCGAGACGCGGTGGATGCGGCTCGGAGCGTGTGATTGGTTCAAAATTTGTGGGCGTTTTTGCTTTGACATGGCTATGTTCACACTGCAGGTCTTAATGCTCAATTCCGATTTTTTTTTTTAAATCAGATCTTTTGGTGTCAACGTTCACACTACATTTTAAATGCGACCAGCATCAGACCTGGCATGACTCCAGTGTGAACGCTCTACGTTGCAGAAGTGACCCGCATGCGCAGAAGAAAACATAGCGCTCATCAGTGCAGCTGTAGATGTGATGAAATATTAAAAATTGAGCTTCAGCTGTGTTCTGCTCCATTTCTCTTTTGGATCCGCGCTGCGGCTCATGTCTCAGCCTGCGTGACGTGACACGCAGGCTGCGAGTTGCTTGTTTGGGCTTGTTTTCATGGGGCTGGTCGCTTGTTTTTGTCCAGACGCTGACGCAGCACCCTGTGTTTGAGGAAGTAAACATGGACGCGCGCAACAGTTTTCAGTGTGTGTTCGTAATTTTGAAGTTGTTCTCCAATCGGGGAGAGCTAAACATCCAAAGATAAAAGGCAAAAACTGAGAAGAAAGCAAGCGTCGGTGTGTACGTCACTGCAAGTACAGAGAGCTGGTCTCCCCCCGCTAGCCCCCACCCCGCTCTGAGCTGCGTGTCCCCTTTGTGTCTGTACAAACATGCGCGGACTCAATTAAATGAGCCGCACGTGTTCTGAAAAAGTCAGATGTAAATCACATGAGCGTTCAGACTATAGTCGCTTTGAAAACATCAGATATATATCTGATTTAAAACCACATACTGAAACGGCCTGGGTCGGATTTGAAAACATCAGATTTGTTGCATTCAGGCTCTCATAAAAAAATTGGATATGGGTCAGATGGGGCAAAAAAATCAGATTTGGGTCGGATTTGCCTGCAGTGGATAGTTTTGAAGAGAAACTCATCTGTGCGCGCGCGCACACGCCAACCGCACGCGCACACGCAAACCCCAACACACACACACACCAATACATATATATATATATTATATATATATTTTAGGGTTGTACATCTCTGTGACAGACGATTCGATTCACATCTAGATACAAAGGTTACGATTCGATTCAAAAATGATTTATTTTAAAAATGGAACGATTCGATTCGATTCGATGCAGTGTAAAAGCGATTCGGTTCGATTCGGTTCGATTCGATTAAACTTCAAATAATTCTACGTTTTAACATTTGTTGATGTACCGGTAGACAAATATTTCATTATGAAAGAAAAAGGACCATTTCTATAAATGTGACATTCTTAGAGCATTTTTAAATTTGTAAAAGTCCACATATATCATATCTAAAAGGGTGCTGTAAAGCACTGGTAAAAATAAAGTAAAAAGCCAAACAAAATAATCACATGTTAAATGTGTTTATTTTTAAACATGGACCTAAAGACCAGCTAAAAGAAAATTTCCTACAGAAAATACAGAAAAAATATAAAAGGCACAAATGGTTACAGCAGCATGTAATAAAATAAAAATCACTAGGGAAAAAACCCAGGAATAAGCTAAGCACAAAGCTCCTGAGTCCTGTGCAATAACCTGTTGTGCAATAACCTGTCACACAACCTGTAGTTTGGTAGTTATGTGCAATATAGATCATGTGCATTTTAGCTTATTCATTCATTCAACCTTTATTTAGTCAGGTAAATCTTTTGAACCTCATGGGCTCATTTACGAAAGCGACCTGCTAAAACTAAAGAACAATGAACAGCAATGGTAGAATTTCCTTAAACAATAAACAAACCAACAATAAACAATATAAAAAACAAAAAAGAGAAGGAAAAAAACAATTTTTTTTTTTTTAAACAAAGTATCAAAAAACTAGCAAAACATTATAAGGTAGACGTATAAAATCAAAGACAGGAACAAATCTGCATTACTACCTTGAAATAGTTATTCACACAAATTCATCCTGCTTCACCGTTAAAATTCTACCATGTTGTTTACTATTTTTCTCTTCAGAAACTTTGTAATATTATAATTACTGTTTCACTTTTTGGTAGTTTATTTTGTACCCTTATTGCATGCTTTAGTATTTCCTGTTTGCTTGTTGTTTGTTTTTTAGCAAGTCAAAATCGTTTTTTCTCATCCTGAGCATTTCATTGTACTAAGTTAACCCTGTGTTAACCTGCATATGACAAATAAACACTTGAACTTGAACTTAATAATACAAAACATAATGCAAGAACAGTACGCCTAACAACAGCAGCACGAACATGAGTTTGTGTGAGCAGGTGGGCACGGATTAATATAAAAACATGCTCTCTGTACCTCTTGACTTCTTCACTGGCCTGGTCCCTCACAGATCTAGTTGCCATCCTCACTTCAAAGTCTCCCAACAGCTCGTCCAGCGCTGACATTTTCTTCTTTTTACAGGGTGGTTCATCATCTGAAATAGAAAACAAGCACCATATATTACTGACTATGTTAGCCATGAAGTTTTTTTTTACTGACTTTACCATTTTATGTAAAAATCTTCATCTGATGTTCAGAATTTATTTATGTAGGGACTCGTGTCATTATCATCATCATCATGATTATTATTTAACTCTTTCTGTGCATGCAGATTCTCTCATTATAGTGAATGTGTTTTATGCTGATACAATGACTGCAGCACAAGTTTAAGACAAAGTCAGCTCATTCTTGATCACAAGTTATAAAACACAAACCTGTATGCTCATCTTGGGTCTGGGGTGTATCAATGCAGACGTCCAGATCTCCATTTGCAGGTTCAGTTTGACATGGATCAGTCTGCACTGGACCTCTCTGAACTGAATCCCCCGTTACCTACAAATAAAACATGACATTACATTTAGTGTACAGTATGGTTAAATGCAGTGTAAACAATCAAAAAACAGTAGGCAGAATAACAACATGACAGCAACAAAACACAGCAGACTGTAACTGAATGCACAGATGTATTTTAACAGAGTGTTGGAGGATTTACCTTGTGATGCAGGGATGTTGGTCTGACAGGCTTGTGAATGTCCTCTCTGCATCATGGCTACTGAGGGACTTAAACGAGGGTCCAGAGCTACTGCAACTATCACGAGTTGCCCGTAAAATTGAGTGATAACGTTACCCGTCGCTTTGTGTGTGGAAGCTGCACGCTCCTGCTCGTTGTTATGAGGCTTGAGAAGTTTGTCATACTCCTCTCTGTGTTTCCTCGTTGCATGTTGGTCGAGGAGGTGTGTTGTTGTGCGCTGCATAGCTTACAAATAGCGTGGCTTTTGTCGAGTTTTCCGTCCTTCTAGTAAAACCCAAAAACGTTCCACACTTTAGATTTTTGTCTGGCTGATGTATTGAAAATCTTTCGCGGTGACTCGCTAGTAGCGCAGCTACTATTTACATCCGTGCTCGTCGTCTTGGTGAGCTACGGCGCATGCGTGAGAATAGCTTCGCGGGCCTTTCCAACTCTTGCGTTGTTTTAGAAACGCATTGTAAACCCAGCAAAACTCGCGATAACCGGTCCGTGTCTCTTCAACCGGTTCATCTCTGGATTTGTGGCTGGTTGCTGTCGGTTTACGTGGCTGCTACCGATGCAACCACATAGCTAGCTTGTCAAACCGGATATCCGGTCGAATCGGTTTATCTATAACAAGCCTAATATATATAATATATATATATATATATATATATATATATATATATATATATATATATATATATATATATATATATATATATATACATTTACGAACACACGCGCGCACACAGGAGCTAAAGCATGCGCGTGTAAAGTTGACAAAATGAAGAGGATTGCGCATGCGCGCAGCTTTTTAAACAAAGAAAACTCAGCTGTTATGTAAAAATGCATGTTTAAAGCGAGCGGAGACCCTGAGGAGACTCGCCAACGTATGCAGTGGGAGGGAAGAGGGAGGGATTTACTATAATGTATCCCCCACGTCTTTCCAAGTATAAACACTCATGCGGTCGGTGACACACACGCAATTACGTCATTGCTGGGTTCACTCAACGGGGGGTAAAAGACGTGCGACAAGAAGTATAAACCAACCTTAACAATAGTTAGTGTCCTGATGGCCACTTGCTATTCACAGGGGGCTGAGTGATACTAGCAATAACAGCGTTGTAAGAGGGAGACAGTTGAACCCGGAGGCCTCCACCCCTGTTTAATGATGGACGGTTTCTTTTCACAAAGATGGCCTCCTTTACTCCTCTCTCAAACCATTGTTCCTCTCTATCAAGGATGTGAACATCTTCATCCCTGAAAGAGTGACCGCTGGCCTGGAGATGAGTGTAGACTGCAGAGTCCTGACCTGATGATGTTGATCTTCTGTGCTGGGCCATCCTTTTGGCCAGTGGCTGTTTAGTTTCCCCGATATAAGACTGATCACAGCCCTCCTGACACTGAACAGCATACACAACATTACTCTGTTTGTGCCGGGGGACTGGATCTTTGGGATGAACCAGTCTTTGTCGTAATGTATTTTGGGGTTTAAAAGCCACTGGGACGTTGTGTTTAGAAAATAAACGTCTCAATGTCTCTGAAACTCCCGCAACATACGGAATGACCACTGGTCTGGGTCTGGGTTCCTTCTTTTCACCTGATGGCTGGCTGGAGTCCTGTTTGGGTTTCTTCTCTGCTTTCAGGAAGGCCCAGTTAGGATATCCACATTGATCCAGTGCCTGTCTTGAGTGGGATTTCACCTTCTCCTTGGCTCCTAAATATGTGGTACAGGCTGTGTCTCAATTCAGGGGTTGGGTCCTCATGAGTGCGCATTTGTCGGCCGCATACGTCATTGCCCCGCGCGGAGGACTGTCCCAATTCGAAGACTCCTCCTCATGCGGCCGAGGAATGCGGCCTACTTCCTGTCGAAATCCGAGGATGCATCCGTGGATCCTTCAAGACGGAGGCTATCCCAGAATTCGTAGCGCCAGCAGAGATTTTGCGGGGGGTGGGACTTTCTGCGTGCAGGGTCGGGACTGTTGCGTGTTGTTGAGTCATCAGCTCATTCACAACAACCTCAGTGCAAGCTGAATCTCATTATTATTTAACTACAGAAACAACTAAAAAAATATTTTTTTAGCTGAATATATATTAGTGTTTCTGAGTTTAATGATTGTTAAGAACTGATTACAAATCAGCTTATTTTACACGTGTGTAGCAAGGATTTTCTGAGAGGCGATCGGTTAAAACATAAGCTGTGTTTCCATCCATTTTCATTTCGAATTTTGAGCTACCTCGCAAATATGTAAATACAAATTAATGCAGATCAGAAGTGTTTCCATCTGCTGGCTTAAAGCGCTTCTTCCAAGCCGCGCACAGCGTCATTACGTCAGACGTCAGCGTCATTACGTCAGACGTCAGCGTCATTACGTCAGACGTCAGCACTGCGCATGTCTACAGTAAACAGGAAGTAGCGGTTGAAAACAGAACCCGGCCACACATCTCGTCAAAATGGAGAGAATATTTCAGGTATGTGTTGCTATCGGGCGAGTTGTATTTATTCTGTCATGCCAACTAGTTTTAGCGATGTTACATGTTGTCCGGAGCGGAAACAGCTGATCAGTCACGTGACGTGAATGTTCGCTTCGGCAGCACGAGTCGGCAAATCTGTTTCCATCTGTCGTTGTGCGCATCTGCTCATTTTCGAACATCCCAAAAACCACCTCAAGCGAGCGTATAAACTTTTTGGCGAAGTTGAGAAAGTAAATACGGATTTTGCCGTTTCCATTAAGCTTTTCTGCTGCGATACTTCAAAATGCGCAGCTAGAAACCTTGATGGAAACACGGCTATAGAGTGGACCTACAAAAAGCAAGTTGTCCAGTAGCTCAATTGGTTAACCATTGGGTTAGCGCGCAGATACTTTTCTCGAAAATGGTTCGAATCTAACTCGGTTCGGTTAAAACTTATTTTACGTTTGTCTTTTATTGGATAAAAAAAATGAGGACTGAGATTAAAAAGAAGGAGTTTGTGAAACTCCCTTTTTTTTATCCAATAAAAGACAAACGTAAAATAAGTTTTAACCGAACCGAGTGAGATTCGAACCAGCTTCGAGAAAAGTATCTGCACGCCAACCATATGCTTAACCAATTGAGCTACTGGGCAACTTGCATTCCATGGGTCCACTCTATCTTTTTAACCAATCGCCCCTCAGAAAATCCTTCCCACGCACGTGTAAAATAAGCTGATTTGTAATCAGTTCTTAACAAACATTAAACTCAGAAACACTAATATATATACATGTATTCAGCTAACTAATATTTTTTAGCGGCGTCCCTTCTCTTTCCACACACACACCAAGCGCGTACACTTCCCACCCACTTCAAGAGAACGCCCCACCCACTTCAAGGCCGGCAAACCTGAAGGCTAGACCGTCCCATTTCAGCAGTTTCGTCAAGCCCACCCGGCCTTGTGAGTGCGTGGCCTACTCGGCCCAGCTAGGCTGGGTCCTCATGAGGACGCAGCCCCTGAATTGAGACACAGCCATAGAGTCCTGATGACTCCTAATTTATGCTGGTTGTTAGGCTGATGGTCCTCCTTTTACATGTGAATAGCTAGTTGTGGCTGTTACCAGCAAACTGGTTGATCCACTATGAGAAGGTGCTGCTTATAAGACTGTTTAATTGCAGCTCCTCAGGCTGAAGAAGACGTTTGGATAAAAAACGAAACGTTTCAACAAAGAAGAATCCATCCAGAGGACCTGACTCAACCTTATTAGATTTATGTGGATTATTGAGTATGCATCAGAAGTCAGTGATATATATCTATTCATCCATTTTCTTTAACCACCTCTTCCTTTTTGGGTCACGGGGGTCACTGCTGCTCATGCCATCATTGTGCGAGAGACAGGGTACACCCTGGACAGGTTGCAAGTCCATCCATCCATCCATTATCTTTTACCCGCTTCTTCCATTTGGGGTCACAGAGGTCGCCAGTGCCCATGTAGTCCATCACAGGGACACATAGAAACATATGCAATATATATATATATATATATATATTAAGTTCTGCTCACAAGATGCCTTTTTCCATGGCCTTGACTCAGCTTAACTTGGAGCAGCATCAGAATCTTTACTTTGGGGGGTTCTACAGTTCCAAGGAGGGGAGAGCAGATGTTTCTGTGCTTGTTTGGTTATGACAAGATTCAGAGTAAGACCAAGTTGACTTGATTTGTGGGTTCCAAATGGTGGAGGGAAGGTGACCTAAGCTCAGCCATGACATCTTTGTTAACCTGTATTAGTGTGGCTAGTGTTTTGTGAATTTATTTCATTTATTTACCCATTGCTGGTAAGCTCGCTTTGAACATGGCTATTTTGAAGGTACCGGTACAGTACTGCTGTTGTCAGTCAGCCCTGCTATGATGATTCCACCCACAGGTACCACTCATATAAAGCTACCTACACTGTGTAGAACTGTATGGAGTCGAAGTGACTTGAGATGAGACTGGACAATGGAAAAGCTGTCAAATATCTCACTGTCTAAAACAGTCAACAGAGAAACTATTCTAAATAAAGACTGAAAATACATCTTTAAAAAAACTCAAACTTTTTTTTCTTTCCCTTGTCCTGTTCGGCATTGTGGTACTCAGAATTATTGTCTGAGTGTCGAGGTGATGCCCAACAGATTTACTTTCACAAGCAGAGCATTATGGCTGACTGATGATATATAAATAAAACTTTATTAGAATTTGCTTTGGGTTTGTTTAAGACGTAATGGACACGGGATGAAAAGACAAAGAAGAAAACAAAGCTAGAAAAGTGTGAGAGAGAGAGAGAGGGAGAGAAGAGAGAGAGAGAGAAGAGAGAGAGAGAAGAGAGAGAAGAGAGAGAGAGAAGAGAGAGGTGTAAAGAGAACACAAATCAACATAATTGAAGTCTGCCTCTAGACCTGTGGAAAGAAAAAAAGAAAAAACGGAGAAACCACAACAACATAATATACAGTATAATGATACAAATAACATAAAGTATTTTATACGGTAGATGGTGATACAAGATATATTTAGTAGCCACCACAACCCATCTGATATGTATCTGATAAACACCTGAATCTAAACACCTGCGTGAGCATGCTTGTCAGTATAAGATTTCTTCATAAGAATGTTCAATAGTGGATGTGGGGACCCACAGGACATGATGGAAACACAGGGAGGGCCGGAGCCACAGACACATACAGCGGCCCCCAAGCCCGGAGCCCCGGGAGTCTCCAGACAGGGACAACTGCAACTGAGAAGCAGAGGGAAGCCCCGAGCGATCCCGAACAACCACAATGCAGAAATCCCAAGAGGATGAAGCGACGAGCCCACAGGCCCCGCTGGCAACCCGCACCCCCAGAGTAGATCCGGCCATGGTTACCGAGCCCCGAGTCCCAAGGTCATATCACCCCCCAACAGAGGTCTGACAGAGCCAGGGCACCCAGGCCCCAGCAGGCAACCACCAGGGCGGGCCGGCACACACCCGATCACCCAGCCCAGATGCCGGGAGCCACCAATGCACCTGCGGCAGGGGGCCCTCCACCGCAAGGGGGAGCGACAGGGGGGAAGTAGACCTCACATTAAATGAGGGGCCCAAATTGATCCAAGAGAGGGGACCACCAAAAACCCAACCTGAGACATAAACAGGCACACACAGACAGCCCAACTCCAACTTAATACTTCAAGAAGCCTGTCCTGATGGTTTTGCTAAGAAAGTTACAATACTCTGATCTGAATATCATTAAAAAAAAAACAGTAAAAGCCAAGAAAAATAATAATAATAACTTATCTTATTCCTATAACCTAACGTCACAGTTGACAACATAAATGCTTTCGAGCTGAAACATCAAGTTTTGCCACACTGCCTTATTTCGTAAATCATTCAAGTAGCAAATCACACTAACA
The DNA here is from genome assembly GCA_038048925.1 of Garcialebias charrua. Classification (NCBI taxonomy): domain Eukaryota; kingdom Metazoa; phylum Chordata; class Actinopteri; order Cyprinodontiformes; family Rivulidae; genus Garcialebias; species Garcialebias charrua. The sequence goes on from JBBPBX010059295.1 coordinate 10,184, forward strand.
TTTTGACGCTCTGTGCCACTTATTTTACAAATCGGCCATGCTGCTGAGCAAACGGTTAATTTCCTCTGGTGTGCATGAACGTAGGAAATGTTAAATCCCTCTCTGAAAGTTAAATGGGTTTTGTTCCGAAGCGACGAAGAAGAGAGACACGGCGGCAGCGTAGCCTGTGGGAAGGAACCGTGCGGAAACACGTGCTCCGGCATTTGACGGAGACAATTGATCAAAACAGACTAATTAATGTATGTGTTTTACATATATTAATTTCCGTATCAAATATTAATGGGCGTAAACGTATTTGTTTTTCAAATGAGCGCGAGGCTATCAAATATTTCAGACACACCTCATTAAAGACGCAGAGCCGAGAGCGAACATGCATTTTTAAAGCGCCACAATTCACAATGGATTCCCCCGGAGTGGTGCAGCCTAGATCAGCTCTGCAGAAAGAAGTGAGTGCTGCAAGAGATCAAGGTCTTCTTGACGACGAAGCTGAACCTTTAGGCCTTTATCTCCGGTGTTACTTAAAGCAAATATAGGAGTTCCTGAGGTCTGCCAATGAAGGGAGTGTGTGGATTTAAGAAACATTAAGAGGCTTTGGCACAGAGTGTCAATGGATTACATTAAATCATAAATCTATAGGATTATTTCTAAAACACAGATGGCTTTTAGGAGTTTTTAATGACTGCTCTCCGTCAGGGAGGATTTTGTCCTCGTTGAACCAATTTATTCTTCACGAACTGCGGTTGTGGAGCTTGACCAGGGTGTCCAAATTTTTACATATACACATCTACAGTATTTTCTGGTGTATAGGTCGCACCTGTGTATAGGTCGCACCATCCAATTATCACCAATAGATTGGAAAAATCCCTAGATAGGTCGCACTGGTGTATAGGTCGCACCTACGTTTAGCTCTGCTGCAAATGTCTGCCACAGGAGCGCACAGCAAGGCTTTTAAGAAGATTAACACTTAAAAACAATTATTTGTTTGATAAAAATTATAGCAAATATGTGTCTGAGCTGAACTTTTCCTTAATAAATGAACGTAATTGTGAAATGAGCTGGATTTAAAAATTTGTTTCGCCGAAAGTGATAACAAGCCATATATAGGTCGCACCTGTGTATAGGTCGCAGGCCTTGAAAAAAACATAAAAAGGTGCGACCTATACACCGGAAAATACGGTACATATATACACATATACATATATACACATATGTATATATATATATACATATATATATATATATATATATACATATATATATATACATATATATATACATATATATATATATATACATATATATATACTGTATATACATATATATATGTGAGTGGGTGGGGGGGGGTATGCTTAGAAGTGTATGTACTGTCAGTATATAGTTTAATCATGAATGTAGTACTCCCTACCACCTTGTGCATATTTGTCCTTTTTTCAAATTTGTGTTTGATGACTCAAATTTCCCCCTGGGATTAATAATCCATCCATCTATCCATCCACCTATATCCATCCATCTATCTATCTATCTATCTATCTATCTATCTATCTATCTATCTATCTATCTATCTATCTATCTATCTATCTATCTATCTATCTATCTATCTATATGTATCTATGTCTATCTATCTATCTACATCTATCTATCTACATCTATCTACATCTATCTATCTACATCTATCTACATCTATCTATCTACATCTATCTACATCTATCTATCTACATCTATCTACATCTATCTATCTATCTATCTATCTACATCTATCTATCTATCTATCTATCTATCTATCTATCTATCTATCTATCTATCTATCCATCTATCTATCTACCATCCATCCATCTACCATCCATCCATCTATACATCTATCCATCCATTCATCTATCTATTCATCCACCTATCTATTTCCATCCATCCATCCATCCATCCATCTATCTACTCATTCATCTACTATCTAGCTACCATCTGTCCATCTATCCATCCATCTACATCCATCCATGTATCCATCTACCATCCACCCATTTATCCACCCATCCATCTATATCCATCCATCCATCTTTCTCAAGTGTAATTGTTCTTCAATACAGTCACTAAAAAGGGGTTCTTCACACATTTGAACCATGGATGGTCCAATCAAAGTACAGGAAAGTTGTACAGCTGGCAGTGGCTGACAGCCTTATATTGAAGCAACACAATTTTTTTTCCCCCCATTCAGTCTTTATTTAAACAGGTTAGTCTCATTGAGTCATGACTCGACCTGTTGGAGACCTAATAACGTTGATTACCTTTTTCTCTAAAGATTAATACTAAGTCTGGGCCTCTGGACATAAAAAAACAGTTTTGTTAAAACACTTTCCTGCATGTTAAAAATGCATCAAACCCATCAAAATTTAGAAATGAATGAATTTTAAATCCATTTTCCACATCTAGGAAGCAATTGTGAACCCATAAATTGAGCTTTGAGCGTAGCTGTTTTATTAATGTTCATTAGTGAAAACTTGCTCACAGGTAGGTAGTCCTAAACATGGACATTTTTGCAGCCAGTGCTGTCAGTTTAGGATAGCATGGTAAGAGATACATGTAAAATGTTTCCAAGCCCACAGAGGCAAATTTGTCCTTCAATTCTACATCACACTGCAAATAAATGATTTCAACATGTCAACAGCACATCAGAAGCTCTGATGGTGAGAGAAAAACTGCAAATTCTGTCTCGAGTTTGCCTTTGTGGCGGTGCTGACACGACTGTGGCTTCGTGCACTCGGCCCATCTTGTGTGCGTAATTTCAATCATGTGCCCTGTCAATAAAGATATATTCTATTCTTCTAAAGACCTGAAATCGTTTCTCAAACTCCCTCAGCAACCCTGAAATCTTGTTTTTGTACTGTTTCACATCAGGAGGAACGCTTGCTGCGCACATGAAGACAGGGAAAATGAGCAGAGCCTCCGTTTGCTATCTGCTGCGTCTCCCATAAACACAGCGCCCCTGGGTCCTAGAGGCAGCCGGTTTGAGTAGGACAACATAGGAACTGACTAAAACACAGCGCCTCTATAGCGGACAACATAGGAACTGCAGATTTTTAAGAAAATAGCGTTTATTCTTTTTTTTAATAATTCAGATTCATCCGCGGGCCGAATAAAAACCCCTGGCGGGCCGGATGCGGCCCGGGTCTTTGACACCCCTGGTTTAGAGGTAGGATAAGGTGTATTACAGTTTATACACCTGTAGTTGGCGGTGTAGTGCAAGAATTGCATAATACTGCCGGCTACGAATTGTTGAATATAAATAGCGGATTAGATTAGCTTCCCCTAATTTTCATAAGGCATTTGTGCTTTTGAAATTGTGGACCTAAAAAATTTGATAAGCACTTTAGAAATTGTGGAACTAATTTTTTGATTAGCGTTGCCCACCATTGGATAAAAGGGACAGCTATGATGCTGCGGGTTTTGTAAACAAGCAGGGGATGCACCTGGGCCGGATCAGATACTTTTTCCTCATGCCGGAGAAGGCCTGGATTTAAGGACATCAGCCAGGCTTATAGGTGCTGAGCAGAAAAAGGTGTTTCGTGCAGCTTTAGATCCTCACACTGGAACTAACTTTTTATCTTGGACGGACAGCAGGCCGTGCACCATCAGTGAACCTGCATTGTGTGACAGAGCTCAACGCACTAGCTCAGCTATGCCTGTGAATGGCATCCCTTCATCGGGAGCTTTGCAGCTCAGTCGTAATATTGCAAATACAAGTCCAGATTACCGTATTTCTGGGCGTATGAGTCACCACCACTTTGGTCAAAGCACGTCCTTAGAGAAAACGTGCCCGACACAGCTCCCTGGAGTCATAACCAGCTCCAGAGTAATGGTGGAGCGGAGCCGGAGGCCTGTGAACCAGACCCGGCCATGGAGCAACCTGGAGTCCGGAGGTCTGTTCGCATACAAAACCTGCACTCCCTCCGTGCCTCTCACTAAAAGGAGAAAAAGCATACGTTCTGGCCCACGTTTGTCCACCAGGGGCAATGCATTGCACCTGTTCCCAGCACCCCCGGTTCGGGTGACGTGGAAACACACTTACAGGAAGGTCCCCTCCCTAATATAGTTGGCCCCCAGGGGGGTCATAGGGCCCAGGGCCCTTGGAGGTGTGCTTAATTCCGGAACGTGGGCATCTGCTCCTTTTCAGAGACCTGCTGCCTCAACAACAAGAACAGCCTCTCCGCTTACGCCCGGGACTGTGACATACTTCAGTTTGGTTGCTGAGAGGAACAAACTGATGGCCTCAGGTCTCCCCAGCAACGTGGTAAACACAATAAAATGGGGCAAGAGCAATGTCAACACAGACTCTCTATGCTCGTAAATGGTGTGTTTTTGAAGCTTGGTGCATGGAAAGGAATATTGTTTCTTATTCCTGTGACCTGGTCCAGCTTCTTACCTTTCTACAGGACCTGCTGGAGAAAGGCCGCTCCTTTTCCACAATTAAAGTGTTTTTGTCAGCCATCTCAGCATGCCATGAGGGCTGGGGGGGGAGACGCCCGGTGCACACCCTCTCATGATAAGGTTCATGAAGGGCGTACTGAGGAAGAGACCTCCCAGCAGGACCTTGACCCCTGATTGGGATCTCCAATTGGTCCTGAGTGCTCTCTGTGAGCCCCCATTTGAACCATTAAGCGACATTAAGATAGATTTGCTATCTTATAAGACCGCTTTGCTCCTGGCTCTTTGCTCGGCGAAACGTGTGGGCGACCTCCATGCTTTGTCTGTGCACCCAATGTGTACCAGGTTTGCCCCTGACGGGTCAAAGGTCACCCTAAGGCCTAATCCTGCGTATGTCCCAAAGTTTCTGACTCTGAATCCCAGAAGCAGGGGCGGATCTACTGGGGTGGCATGGGGTGGCAGTTGCCACCCCAACAGAGAGCCTTGCCACCCTGTTTGCCACCCCAGCTGGACATTACGAACGCGAAACTCTTTTTTCCGACAACATTGAATGCAGCACAATGTACCGGTAGTGATGTGTTCTACACTCCTTACCAGTTGGTGGCGGTAATGCACACCTATAGATTTTTGCCATTGCCAACCTCCATTAAACTCATCAAGAAGAAGAAGAAGCATTGTTTACAACTGAGTTCTGACTGAGTGGCGGCGGGAAGTGAGAAATGAAATGAAAAGAAGACTGAACACAGCAGTACAAGAGGAAACAGGTAAAAAAGTATTAAATATGTCCCTTTTTGAAAAGTAATTGCAGTAGTAGGCAGTGCAAGGGGGAGAGCGGTTGTCTCCTGTAAAGACGCCAAGTCAAAGTCGAGTACCGTCTGACTTTACTATTTCCAACGAGGCGGCTAGCTTAACCACAGTATTCAGAACCAGTCACGGCTGCAGTATTGCTCAGAGTAGGTCCGGCAAAAATAGGCGAAAATTTTACATCAATAGACATATGCCAACTTTTTGTTCTAACTCCAAATTGTTTTTGAAAAATTCATGCGGTGTTGCACTCTAAATCCGCCCTGTTTTTTTGTTGTTGTTGTTGAAGAGAGGCCAGATGACACACACAGCCAGGATCCAGCACCAAGCCAAAATGAAGGTCCCCCTCCAAAAAGAAAGTCAGCACTGGTTCATCTTTTAGGAAAGACATTTCACCAGGTCAGTGTGCCCACTAAATCCATCAGAACCACAGCTGAAGAAGAGCTGAAGAAGTACCTGGAAGTCCCTCCACTGACTCTCTCAGAAGACCCTCTCCAGTGGTGGAGATTTCATGAGGGAGAGTTTCCTCTACTGTCTAAAATAGCTAAAACGCTACCTGTGCATCCCTGGCACCAGCGTCGCTGCAGAACGAGTGTTCTCTACAGCAGGAGACATTGTGACTGCACAGCGCAGCACTCTTACTCCTGACCATGTTGATCAGCTCATTTTTCTGCAAAAGAATCTAGGCATTACTGATTAAAAAGAGTTCTACATCATACCATTTAGATGGTTTACAAATTACAGTTCTGAAGTGTTTTTATACAGACATGCACAAGTTTTGAGATTTTGTTTCAGATTTTGTTTTAAAGATTTAACAAATGCAACATGGTTGAGACTGAAGTCTGTACATTTCACATTTAGTTTGTTTTGAAAATGTAGCAATCGTTAGTAATATGGTTAAAAAAACAACAACTGTGAAATCTGTATTTTATTTTGAGTTGAATGTTTATGCAATACTGTTTACTTTTGTATTCTGTGATGAACCTGAGACCTGTCCAGAGTGTCCCCCGCCTCTTGAACAGTATGGATTATATATTATATCCCTAGCTAGATATGGTCACCTGCGATTCAATAAGGAAAAAGTGGGTAAAGATAAAGATAATCAATGATGGATGGATGGATTTTGTTTAAAAAATTTACCAAATATATTTAATAAATCTTTTAAACAAAATCCCTCCCTACATATTTGAAATATGGATGAATGCAATATGATTAAGACTGTGAAGTTTTTGTTTTCTTAGTTAAATGTTTATGCAATATAGTTTACTTTTGTATTTTGAATTATTTGTTATGGACTTGAGACTTGTCCGGGGTGTCCCCTGCCTCTCGCACAGTGCTGGATATGGCACCAGTGACCTCCAGGACCGGATAAGGATAAAGCGGGTAAAGATAATGGATAGATGGCGTTTGTTAAAAAGATTTACCAAACAAATCTTTTGAACAAAATCCATCCATACACATTTGAAACATGGACAAATGCAATATGATTGACTGTGAAGTATTTTCTTTTGGGTTAAATGTTTATGCAATATAGTTTACTTTTGTATTTTGAATTATTTGTGATGGAATGGAGACCTGTCCAGGGTGTCCCCTGCCTCTCGCATGACTGCTGGATATAGGCACCAGTGACCTCCGGGACCCGATTAAAGCTGCTGCATTCTATTCATATACCCATCTGCTCACAATTCAGGCTGCTGTATTTATACTGTATCATTTGACATTATTAATGTTTGCTACAAGCATACATTATTGTTTTAGATAAATGTTTTATTTGTTTACATTATTGTTTAATCTTTTCATGTTTTCAATTGAAATTTGATTCTGAATCGAAAATTGATTCTGAATCGACAATCGATCCTGGGATGAAAATCGTTTTTGAATTGAAAATCGATTTTTAATCGCATCGGTGCATCAAAAATCCGAATTTATATTTGTATATTTATACATTTATATTTATATATATATATATTATATATTTATATATTTATATATTTATATATTT
>JBBPBX010059296.1:0-21817 GCA_038048925.1 Garcialebias charrua
TCCTTGGAGAGGAGTTCCAACATGAAAGGATACCACCGAATGTCTCTGACCTCTATGTAATCCATCCATCCATCCATCCATTTTCGTCCGCTTATCCGGGGTCGGGTCGCGGGGGTAGCAGCCTAAGTAGGGAGGCCCAGACTTCCCTCTCCCCAGCCACATGGAGCAGCTCCTCTGGGGGAATCCCAAGGCGTTCCCAGGCCAGCCGAGAAACATAGTCCCTCCAGCGTGTCCTGGGTCTTCCTCTGGGCCTCCTCCCGGTGGGACATGCCCGGAACACCTCACCAGGGAGGCGTCCAGGAGGCATCCTAACCAGATGCCCGAGCCACCTCAACTGGCTCCTCTCGATGTGGAGAAGCAACGGCTCTACTCCGAGTCCCTCCCGGATGACTGAGCTTCTCACCCTATCTCTAAGGGAGAGTCCAGACACCCTGCGGAGAAAACTCATTTCAGCCGCTTGTATCCGAGATCTCGTTCTTTCGGTCACAACCCAAAGCTCATGACCATAGATGAGGGTGGGAACGTAGATCGATCGGTAAATTGAGAGCTTTGCCTTTCGACTCAGCTCTCTCTTCACCACGACAGACCGGTACAGCGCCCGCTTCACTGCGGACGCTGCACCTATCCGCCTATCGATCTCACGCTCCAGTTTTCCCTCATTCGTGAACAAGACCCCGAGATACTTAAACTCCTCCACTTGGGGCAGGACCTCATCCCCGACCCGGAGAGGGCATGCTACCCTTTTCCGGCTCAAGACCATGGCCTCGGATTTGGAGGAACTGATCCTCATCCCGGCCGCATCACACTCGGCTGCAAACCGCTCCAGCGAAAGCTGTAGATCACGATCTGATGAAGCCAATAGGACCACATCATCTGCAAAAAACAGAGAAGCGATTCTAAGGCCACCAAAACGGATCCTCTCAACACCTTGGCTGCGCCTAGAAATTCTGTCCATAAAAGTTATGAACAGAATCGGTGACAAAGGGCAACCTTGGCGGAGTCCAACTCTCACTGGAAACGAGCCTGACTTACTGCCGGCAATGCGGACCAAGCTCTGACACCGGTCGTACAGGGACCTAACAGCCCATATCAATGGGCCTGGTACCCCATACTCCCGGAGTACCCCCCACAGAACCCCCCGAGGGACGCGGTCGAATGCCTTTTCCAAGTCCACAAAGCACATGTAAACTGGTTGGGCAAACTCCCACGCGCCCTCCAGGACCCTGCTGAGGGTGTAGAGCTGGTCCAGTGTTCCACGACCAGCACGAAAACCACACTGCTCCTCCTGAATCCGAGGTTCGACTATCCGACGGACCCTCCTCTCCAGAACCCCTGAATAGACCTTACCAGGGAGGCTTAAGAGTGTGATCCCCCTATAGTTGGAACACACCCCCTTTTTGAATAGGGGAACCACCACCCCAGTCTGCCAATCCAAGGGAACTGCCCCCGATGTCCACGCGATATTGCAGAGTCGCGTAAGCCAACACAACCCCACAACATCCAGAGCCCTAAGGAACTCAGGGCGAATCTCATCCACCCCGAGCTAGAGGTGTCGTTTCTTTGCCCGAGCCCGACCCTACCCGAGCCCTACCCGACTTCGGGTAGGGTAGGGCCATATTTTTGCGTTTGATTGGCGGGCCGCGGGTCGGGCTCGGGCTTTGATGTGGTTTTTTTTAATCATACAGCACAAACAAAACTAAATAAAAATGCACACAATATAAAATTGTTTTAATCTGCTTGTAAAGAATATAAGGCAGTAAGTTTATTGATGAGGAAATAATTAATAGAGTGAATTTAGATGGTGAAAACCGCAGCGCACTGAGCGCAGCCACTTAATTGCGCAAACTCAGCCAGAGAGCAGGCGCGCGGCGCGCGCCTGGACAGCGTCTCCCCCGACATGCTGGACTTTTTAGTGACATTTCTCGAACCATTTTACCGTGCACAGAGAGAACTGGAGGGTGACAAATATCCCACCAACCTGGTTTGTCTCTGGAATGAGAAACTGAAGCAACACTCACTGCCAGTCCTCACACACACAGACTCTCCGCAGCAGGTGTTTCTGCGCGACATGCAGAAGTGCTGGAGCGCAAAATTATTATCCACGACTTGCACAGAGTTGCATTATTTCTGTGGCCTAACTTTAACAAGCTCAAAATTATGTCACCAGCTGACGTGCGTCAGGTGCACGCTCACGTCCGCACACTGCTCTCATCTGCGGCGGAACAAGTTGCCGCATTCCTGACATTCCTGAAGCTTCAAAAGTCACTGCGAGCAGCGCGCTCACACCTCCTCCATCAAAACACAGAAGAACAACATCAAGTTCTTTTGCTGAGTGGGAGAACGCAGTAAAAGCTTAATAAATAAACGTAGTGTTTTTTTTTTTTTTGTTGTTGTTTTTTTTTTAATCGGGTAGGGTCGGGTCGGGCGGTGATTTCTAGGAAATCAGCGGGCTCCCTCGGGCTTGGGTAATTAAACTAAGGGCTCGGGTAGGGTAGGGCCGTGGATTTCCGGCCCGATGACAGCTCTACCGGAGCCCTGCCACCGCAGAGCTTTTTAACCACCTCGGTGACCTCAGCACCAGAGATTGGAGAGCCCGACCCAAAGTCCCCAGGCTCCGCTTCCTCAGTGGAAGACGTGCCAGTAGGATTGAGGAGGTCTTCGAAGTACTCCGCCCACCGACTCACAACATCCCGAGTTGAGGTCAACAGCACGCCATCCCCACCATAAATGGTGTTGGTCGCGTACCGCTTTCCCCCCCTGAGACGCCGGATGGTGGACCAGAATCGCCTCGAAGCCGTACGGAAGTCATTCTCCATGGCCTCTCCGAACTCCTCCCACGCCCGAGTTTTTGCCTCAGCAACCACCCGAGCCGCATGCCGCTTGGACTGTCGGTACCTATCTGCTGCTTCCGGGGTCCCACAGGCCAAAAAGGCCCAATAGGACTCCTTCTTCAGCCTGACAGCATCCCTCACCGCCGGTGTCCACCACCGGGTTCGAGGGTTGCCACCACGACAGGCACCAACAACCTTGCGGCCACAACTCTGATAAGCTACCTCGACAATAGAGGCGCGGAACATGGCCCACTCGGACTCAATGTCCCCCGCCTCCCTCGGAACGTGTTCAAAGCTCTCCCGGAGGTGGGAGTTAAAGCTCCGTCTTACGGGAGACTCTGCCAGACGTTCCCAGCAGACCCTCACAATACGTTTGGGTCTGCCAGGTCTGACCGGCATCCTCCCCCACCATCGGAGCCAACTCACCACCAGGTAGTGGTCAGTTGACAGCTCCGCCCCTCTCTTCACCCGAGTGTCCAGGACATGCGGCCGCAGATCAGATGAGACGACAACAAAGTCGATCATCGAACTGCGACCTAGGGTGTCCTGGTGCCAAGAGCACATATGTACACCCTTATGCCTGAACATGGTGTTCGTTATGGACAATCCATGACGAGCACAGAAGTCCAACAACAAAACACCACTCGGGTTCAGATCAGGGGGGCCGTTCCTCCCAACCACACCCCTCCAGGTCTCACTGTCATTGCCCACGTGAGCGTTGAAGTCCCCCAGCAGAACAAGGGAGTCCCCAGGAGGCGCACTCTCCAATACCCCCTCCAAGGACTCCAAAAAGGGTGGGTAATCTGCGCTGCCGTTTGGCGCATAGGCACAAACAACAGTCAGAGCCCGTCCCCCCACACGTAGGCGAAGGGAGGCTACCCTCTCGTTCACCGGGGTGAACCCCAACGTACAGGCACCAAGATGGGGGGCAACAAGTATGCCCACTCCTGCTCGGCGCCTCTCACCAGGGGCAACTCCAGAGTAGAAGAGTGTCCAACCCCTCTCAAGGAAACTGGTTCCAGAGCCAGAGCCATGCGTTGAGGTGAGTCCGACTATTTCTAGCCGGAACCTCTCAACCTCACACACTAGCTCAGGCTCCTTCCCCACCAGAGAGGTGACATTCCATGTCCCAATGGCCAGCTTCTGTAGCCGAGGATCAGACCGCCAGGGTCCCCGCCCTCGGCCACCACCCATCCCACATTGCACCCGACCCCTTTGGCCCCTCCCATAGGTGGTGAGCCCATGGGAAGGGGGACCCACGTCTCCTCTTCGGGCTGTGCCCGGCCGAGCTCCATGGGTGAAAGCCCGGCCACCAGGCGCTCGCCAACGTGCCCCACCTCCGGGCCTGGCTCCAGAGTGGGGCCCCGGTGACCCGCGTCCGGGCGAGGGAACATTTTGTCCATTTATTTTACTCATCATAAGGGGTCTTCGGGCTGCACTTTGTCTGGTCCCTCACCTAGGACCTGTCTGCCTTGGGTGACCCTACTAGGGGCATGAAGCCCCTGACAGCATAGCTCCTAGGATCATTGGGACACTCAAACCCCTCCACCACGGTAAGGTGGCAGCCCAGGGAGGGGTCTATGTAATCCAGCAAGTGGAAAAAAAAATCAAAATTATACTCCCATAATGTTTTTGGAAATTCCATACTGTTTGTAAGTAATCCCATTGCGGTAAGCTTTCAATCCTTTGGAAAACATAGTCTGTTAACCCATGGAAAACTGAGTCTGTGATCCCTTGGAAACAAAGTCTTATAATCCACAGCGGTAATTCCACAACGATTGGGGTTATTGATTTCATCAGCAACAATGGATTTTAATCAGCATGTAGAGGGGATCCCTCGATTGACGCAGAGGAGGCGGCCCTTGGATGAAGGTTGAAGACCAACGTTGGAGTAGCAGGTCCCCACATCGAAGGTTGCGGGCTGGATGGCTTCCAGTTGGTGCCACCCTGGTTCTATGTGTCATGCGAGTATGTGGTTTTAGGTGGGCTTATGACAGGGATTTTACATTAGGCCCTACCTATATGCACCTGGTATGTAAGCTATCATGGATTAGATCAGCTACAATTACCAATTAAGGGGTGGATCAATGCTGTAAAAATCAGATGTAGGGATCTATACCTATAGAGTTTTTGGAGGGCTTCTGTAACGAAGGCCTCTTCTTTCAAACTATTCCTCCATTCATTACTTAGTTTAGGTTAAACTAAAATAGAAAAATGAAATATAGTTTGGTCTAAATGTCTGTTGGCCTTTTAGACGAACGACGCAAGATTTGGTATTCCCTATAAATTTTGAAGTCTATGGCGAGACTCATCAAAATGAATAGATCTAGAATAGAAACGATCGAATCGGTCCTACCTAAATGATTGGGAGATCAGTGTAGATTATAGTACCTTAAGTAGTATTAATCTACAATGACTCTTCAAAGATTGAGATCTTTAACAAAATGAACAGCATGTTGGCATAGTTAAATCCATTAAAGTCTTTAACTTATCAATAATCAAAACCTCTTTTGGCTGGGAGTGTTCAGAAAACAATCACAACTTCAATAACAACAAAAGTAGCAATCAAGCAACTAGAAAACAACGCTTCACTACATCAAACTTACTCTGGTCGTCAGATTACAAACGGGTGTTCTGTCCAGTTTGCCTGCCTCTCGGGTTAGGTTTCTGACTGACTGAAGTATCCCGTTGGGCCTCATAACGATCCAATCGGGCCTCAACAGATTGGACGCGACAGAGTAGGTACACGATTATCCCGCACATTACGAAAGAGAGGATCATTACCACAACTGAATTGAGCGAGTCGGCGTTAGACCATGCGTAAGTGATAGGCTGAAACGGTATTGTAGTGTCGGACTTGAGAGTCCTGAGAACTTTATTAATCGGTTCGACGTCGACGACTTTAGTTCCTTCGAAACAGAGTTGTTCAATTGTTTTAGGGTCTATCTCTAAACTCATGTTTGAGAAGCACTCGGGATCTTCCAGAGTGGATTCCCACTGATCCGGATGGAGGTGGTAGAGCGTCAGTTCACCAATGTGTACAGTTGTACCTTCGGGGACACTGATCCACATTGTTTTATCTGGGAGGGTCACAAGTCTGTTAGCCGTGGGTTGGTGGTCGTACACCATCATTGCGGTTCTTTGGGGAACATTGACTAACCAACGTGACCCAACTATTTCCGCGCTAGCGGTCGTAACCTGGCGTCGCGGAGTCATGGTCGTTGGACATTTTGAGTTATCTGGAACGGGTGTGACACCGCAAATGCCCGTGCCTTTATTCAGAATGAAAGGCTTACTTGTACACAGGTAGTGTTTCTCGTGAGTGAGAACACACATCCGCAGGTTTGGAGCCAAGTAAATTGAGGGGTCACTGTCGTAATACGCAACCACCTTTGGAGTGTTAATTTTTACATGGTTTTCACCGTGCCAATTACCGACATTAATGACGTATTTCAGTCTATAGATGCCGGTGGCTAGTGCATCAACTGATGAGCTGACATCTCTTAGCATATCAGAAAGGACCCTATCTATCAGGTGTGTGATGTGTATTCCCATTCTACCTTAATTTTTAGTTCATTTACCGTTTGTGCAAGGACCTGTAGTCTTTGGGTGTGAGTGTTCAACACTAAGACAGTTTGTTTAAGAGTTTTGGTCACTTGAGTAAACTGAGCTTGTTGTTGATTCATCTGTATTTGGATCTTTGGGAACTAATTCTGTATTTCATTAACATGTTGTTTTAAGGATGATATGCTGACAGCGTTGACTGCAGACATGCCTAAACTGAAAAGAGATCCGAGAGTAGAGGCGGCGAGGAGAAGCCATCCAATGCCACGCTTCTCTCTTCTAGACGTTCCACTCAGCTCCTGTTGTGTGAGAGTGTACTTATGTAGCTGTTTTAACATATGTCGGATTTGTCCTCTTGCGTCCTCGATTGGTAAAGTGTACCAAGATTTGTTGAACCACTCTTCTTTGATTGTAACGTGCTGTTGGATCACGGTTTGGGGATCAAAGCGCACAAAGACCTTTTGGCTAAACAGACGACAATCTGCCATGAGCAGTCCGGGTTGATCCCGAAGACTGATTCCTGAGGTAGGTCTGAGGGTTACAACCTCGAGTTGCCCATCTTGGACGAGTCCCAAGAAGGCGAGGATTAAGAGGAGCAGTTTCATCGTGGTCCTAAGGAAACACAAACAGATAGAACTTAGCTTTCTAACAATTGTTGGATTAAATCCTGTGGATTTACAACTGTCGTTAGAGTTAAACTTCGTTGTAAGTTTTACACTTAGTGTTTTAAGTTCTAGGTGGAATGGTTTCTTTTCGCAACTAATGTAGTTTAAACTGTTTAGTTTATTTACTATCTTGTGCTTGGACGACCTTATTTTCCCATGAAGTCTGTGAGTTTGCGAGATCTTTGTCGTTTGTGGGGTTATTGAAATCTTTGTCCTTGACATGGGCATGACCTAACATCACCCCCCTGTGGTCATGGGGGACCACGCACACAGGTGTGGACGTCCGTCCATGGGCACGAGTTAGGATGCCATTGTTTAGTCTAAAGTGTTTGCGCAGTTTATTGGGAGCCTTGTACAGGAACCTTATAGGTTTCGGCCAACGTATCTCTGTACGTTTACCTCTTTCTGCATAATTCACTTGTGTCACAACTGTCGGCGCAGTCGCAAGTGTGTCTGACTGGTCAGACTACGACGGGTCACTGTCGTTGTGGTATGTGTCTTCCCACTTCATGACTGAAGAGGTGCTCTTTGAGTCTGTAAGAACTATGTCATTTCTGAGTAGTTCTAGATTCAAATGCTCTTGAACCAAGGTTTCATCGAAAGCTTGGCTGATAGCCGAATTACCTGTCCCAGAGATCCTTGGATCTCCACACCTCCTTCTACCTGTGGTAGGAAGTGTGAGCTTGCCCCCTTTATGTCTGATGAGGGGTCCTCAAAATCTGCAACAATGATGTCCAAGTGACTGTCAGCGTTTGGTCGACTGTCATCTTCTGGACTCAGATGCCCTTGAACCAAGGTTTCATTGAAAGCTTGGCTGATAGCTGAATTACCTGTCCCAGAGGACAGTACAGCCTCTTTGGTGTGTGTTCCTTGGATCTCCACACCGTCTTCTACCTGTGGTAGGTAGTGTTCAGTGAGTGCTGAAGGTGTCAGCTCACAGAGGAGGTTCTCCTGTAGGGCCAGAGTCTGGTCCAATTGTTGAGTCTCCTCCGTCTCACCTGTATTTGAAGGTTCACTTACCGGGCTCGTGCTCTTGGCTGGGGAATCCCTTGTGACCTCAGCGGTACCTGCTGTCAGACAGTGACCTTGTGGAGGCACCTCGAACGGCAGTGGATCGCTCACTGTGGCCCACAATGTCTGATCACCATAATTTATAATCGCGTCGAAGCGATTAATAAAATCTTGGCCGACCAAAAATTGGAGAGAGTCAAGTTTAGACACGTATACCGGGTGGTATAGTGACATTTTGCCAATCTGCATGTGAACCATGGCTATAGCTGTCAGGGATGTACCCGTCTCCGCGAGGCCTCGCAGTTCAATAGCACATTTCCCGAAGGGTATTTGCCTGTTAACACTATTAGCGGTGGTCCTTAGCTCCTCAAACAGTTTGGCTGATATCAGAGATACATCTGAACTGCAATCCAGGAGCGCTTCTTGCACGAGGAACCCTTCCAGTGTGATTGACAGGTAAGCTTTCTTAGCCATCCCCCTTTTGATAAGGTTACACAGAAACCGTTTAGGTCTTTTCACACGTTTCTGTTCACGTGTACCTCCGTCTGTGTAATCTTCATCGCTGTCAGCATCTTGTTGGCTGTCAGCATCATGACCTTCAGGATGCTTTTGACTGTCAGCAATTTGTTTGCTGTAAAAATCAGCATCTTGACCTTCAGGATGTTGATTATATGCAATTTGTTTGCTGTCAGCATCTTTGGCAATGTTGATGTTTTTGTTGTCAAAAGTCTGCTCTGAGTCTTCGTAAAAGACAGTGCCGCACATCGCTTCACCAGGATGGACAACGTTGTTAGTGTCATTATCAAGGATGACGCCACACAGTGTGTCAGATTGTTCATCTTCTGTAACATTCAAATCATCTAACAAACTACTTACTTCCTCAGTCTCTTCCGAGCGCGGAGGCGTCGTTCCCTTAATCTGGAGCATGTGTGACTCTTTGCATGTCTCGAACTGTTCTGCTCGATGTGCAAGGGCAGGAGGGTCGCTTCTCGGGGTTTCCTGTAGGGACCAACCATTGTTTAACGGGTATCGGCCCCCATACATCAACGTCTTACGAAGTTCACCCTCTGTTAGACCTCGGTCTAAACCCATTTGGGTCGAACTGAACTATCTTGGTTCATCTAGAGAACGAACACCTACCGTTTGTGGTTCTTTGCTCGTCTCAGATTTGTCAATCTGAGGTGCACAAGGAGTAGAACTCCTTTTGAACCAAATTGAGTAACTGTTCCAGCTGGCAGCAACATGCTGTTGTTTATTATTATGAAAATCCTGTGTATACTCGCACACTGTAGGAGAGGGAACCTCTTCTATCTGCTGTAAGTGGGATTTGACCTTTTGACCTGGGCACACCTCTGAGGGTGTACTGCTTTGTGTGAACATATCAAAAACCGTAACAGCGTACTGTGTTATTTCCTCCATGGTACTTTCATTGAAATCAGCCTTGAAGCGTACACATTTGTTGTGCATAGGCAGGGGATTTGCATTGAAAGGATGTTTGAACTGTTCACTTTCCTCTATGCCAGGGACAGTTATGTCACCCGAAAACGCAGAGAGGAGCCTGTCGAAAAACAACAGGGGATGTTCACCTGATTGCTGAAGGACATTCCTCGCAGCTAAGTAAGCATCATGCTCTGAGACAAAATGTCTCACTGTGCGAGGTACAGGGGCAGGGCCTTGGCTCCACCTAACCCATCTTGGGACACATTCAGGTGTTGCACCGTTTTGAACTTCCATCTTTGTAATGATTTTTTGTGAAAAATCAAGCAAGATGGTTCGATTTTACAGTGTGCATATAAATCATCACTTTTAATGTAGCATTGAATAAATTAAAACCAACCAGCCTCCAGGTTTATGTGTTTCACTGTATTCAATAAGTCTATTATCATAGGTACCATATTTCAGGAATTACCCCAATGAATTGTAAAGTTAAAATGCCCTTGAGCAGTGTCAACTTCATCTAGAACTTATATTCGAACAACAGTTACTAACTAACCTAAGCCTGACCTCTGTTTATTCACACAAACGCTTATAAAAGTGATTCAGATTCAAATGCATGTTTTTACTGTAAAATTTTCCCAGGATATTATAGCAAATAAAAATCAGTGATTTTTATGAATTTGTCGACCTGTGACAAGATTAAAGCACGGCTATCTTTCTGTGATTTTTGTTAAAAATCAAGACAAAAGATGCCTCATGTTTGTTATTTTAAACATTCTGTTTAAAATGAACTGGAAAGCTAGTGAGCACAGAATAACAATAAAAGTGTTAAATTTTATCACAATGCAGACATGTCTGCATTAATTCTGTGAAACTGTTCTGCTATCAATATTTGATTTCATGTGAAAATCAAATCAAAGGATGTTGTGCGTCCAACATTTCAAACTGTACTCTATTTCAAAAACAGGAAAGTTGAAATGCAGACAGAAATACATGAACCATAGTCTTCACAGCATCCAGCAGATGGGGGTGCAGAGCGTGATATGCTTTAATCACAGCGACTGCAATTTCTCTTTCTGACCGCTATAGAGGCGCTGTTGTCCCCCGCGAGCGGAGCCTTAGCTTTTAGCTCACGAAAAGCACCCAACAAAACGTACTAAAAGCGACCTTACAGAAAGAGTCAGAGCCTTTACGTGATGATCGCTAGAACTGTGTTCTTATAAGCGACAACTCGATGTGACTAACACCGTTTAGAACAGGTACTGTGATTTTTAAACTTTTTCTTAAAAGAAAAAGAAAACAGTCGGTTCCCTTAAACCAGATGCAGCTTCTGGTGTCATGTGACCTGGTGACATGGCGTTCGGTAGTCTCAGATCAACTGACTCAATACACCCATTAAAATCTCAAAAACACCGCGATGAAACAGTCTTTCAAAGATAGTAACGGACAAACAAGCAGTGGCGGCTGGTGATATTTTTTTATGGGGGGGCGCCATAAATTTTTTTTAAGCATGTGTAGAAGTATGCATAATTATGTTTGTATACTGTAAAGTAAGTTTGTTCATGTTTTTTATTTGTATATATCAGGTGTATCCATTTGTATAAAACTATCATTAATAAAACATGGTTCATCTTCACCTTGTTTGAGGCATCAGTGTGAAAAGAGAATGGGAGTGTTCTGCTTCCACTTTTCAATTGTTAGACAACTTCTATCATATTCTGTTATTATTTTAGTAATACAAGTTCATAACATAAATAGAATTGTGAGGGTCCAGACTTAAATAAGGACAAAGGTGTTCAAAAATCCACCAAATAATTCAATTTAACAGTTCCAAAAATAAACTAACAAATAATTAAATTTCAATGAAAAATAAATCAAAAGATAATAACAAATTTGGCCCAACTTAAACAGGTCAACTGAAGTCTAACAAGGAGGAATGATTCCAGATTAGATTTTAAATAACTGATTTATGGGGAAGAAAAATGATCTATTTTACTGTGATCCACCTGATGAGCTCCACTTATACTTAAGGCTGCAGTCAAGTACTCTTCGCTGGAGCATTGATGCCTACTCATGGTATTTATGCTTCTAGCCAGTTTCTGAGTACAGTACTTTGAGAGACACTTACCTTGTTTTTTGTTGTGTTTCCAGTCCTCGTTTCCATCTTGGTCCTGGGACCAGTTCTCTGCTCATCGTGTCTTGCCCTCCAACCACTTTCCTGCCTCATTTCGCCCTCTGGGATTCATCTCAAGGAACTAAGGATTTCTCTGTAAAATAACAAACAAAATTAAAGCTGCAAGCAGCATTGAGGCCCGAAGCAGCTTAGCACTGCTCGGACCTTATTGAGGCGACCACGCGAGCTCCAGCTCGTCCGCTCGGTCGCCATTTCGAAGTCTCTCGTGTCTACTCCGCACCAGGGGTGCACACGCACAATAAATCTGGTTCAGATCGGATGATGTCTCACTGAGATATAACAGTTTGAATAATCTAGGGGGCGCTCTGGAGTCACATGTTAAACCACAATATCAATGTGTCCACAAGGGCTCACTGATGATGCACAATAAATCTGGTTCAGATCGGATGATGTATCACTGAGATATAACTATATAAATAATGTAGGGGGCGCACTTGAGTCAAATGTTAGCCCACCATATCAATGTGTCCACAAGGGCTCACTGATGATGCACAATAAATCTGGTTCAGATCGGATGATGTATCACTGAGATATAACTATAGAAATAATGTAGGGGGCGCACTTGAGTCAAATGTTAGCCCACAATATCAATGTGTCCACAAGGGCTCACTGATGATACACAATAAATCTGGTTCAGATCGGATGATGTATCACTGAGATATAACTGTAGTAATAATATAGGGGGCGCTATGGAGTAAAAATTTACATAACATTATCAATGTGTGTCGAAGTGTTCACTGATAAAGCACAATAAATCTCGTGCAGATCGGATAATGTATCACTGAGATATAACTGTAGTAATAATATAGGGGGCGCTATGGAGTAAAATTTACATACCATTATCAATGTGTATAGAAGTGTTCACTGATGAATCACAATAAATCTCGTGCAGATCGGATAATGTATCACTAAGATATAACTGTAGTAATAATATAGGGGGCGCTATGGAGTAAAAATTTACATACCATTATCAATGTGTGTAGAAGTGTTCACTGATGAATCATAATAAATCTCGTGCAGATCGGATAATGTATCACTAAGATATAACTATAGAAATAATGTAGGGGGCGCACTTGAGTCAAATGTTAAACAACAATATCAATGTGTCCACAAGGGCTCACTGATGATGCACAATAAATCTGGTTCAGATCGGATGATGTATCACTGAGATATAACTATAGAAATAATGTAGGGGGCGCACTTGAGTCAAATGTTAGCCCACCATATCAATGTGTCCACAAGGGCTCACTGATGATGCACAATAAATCTGGTTCAGATCGGATGATGTATCACTGAGATATAACAGTTTGAATAATCTAGGGGGCGCTCTGGAGTCATATGTTAAACCACAATATCAATGTGTCCACAATGTCTCAATGATGATTCACAGTAAATCTGGTTCAGATCGGATGATGTATCACTGAGATATAACTATAGAAATAATGTAGGGGCGCACTTGAGTCAAATGTTAGCCCACCATATCAATGTGTCCACAAGGGCTCACTGATGATGCACAATAAATCTGGTTCAGATCGGATGATGTATCACTGAGATATAACAGTTTGAATAATCTAGGGGGCGCTCTGGAGTCATATGTTAAACCAATATCAATGTGTCCACAAGGGCTCACTGATGATGCACAATAAATCTGGTTCAGATCGGATGATGTATCACTGAGATACAACAGTTTGAATAATCTAGGGGGCGCTATGGAGGCTATTTGCTAATTAGCATAAACACCTGTTCAAGGGGTGGGTAATGATCGATCATAATGATTTTGGTACTCCTCAGATCAAATCTGTGGAGTTTAGAACCAAACGTATGGTGACGGCGTTACGTCTTACTTCGCCACGTCACCACGCCCACTTGCTCCACCCAAAACGAACAGTGCTGGAAAGCTTGTTACACCAACATGTCTTCGGTGACTGGATACAATGTCACGCTGATTAGGTAACAGGGATCCGATATGGACCGTTCAACGTAAAACTTTACACTTCCTGTTGTCAGGGGGCGTGGCTTAAGTGATGTCATGATTTGACCATACAGTTTTGCAGGGGACCGGATGTGGGTCAATCACTGAAGGTTTGATGTATTAGACAGTTTTCGTGTAAGAGCTGTAAGCGTTTCGTTTTTCATGGCGAGATGTCCAACTTTGAGGTCTGGCCCCGCCCCTTCAGCATGCATGAAAACGCACAGTTTTGATAACATTTGTTCCCCCGTGCCTTATAAAGAAACTGGCCAAGTTTGAATCAAATCGAGCGAAATCCCTAGGAGGAGTTCGTTGAAATGCAGAGGCTGTAAACGGCCAAAAAGGGGTGAAAATTTGGTCATCGTTCCAAAATGGCCGCCTTACCATTTATCGTACAACATTGGTGCCAGAGGGTTTTCTGTGCATCTTGGTGAGTTGGACAAGTGTACCAAATTTCATGATTCTACGTCAAACTAAGGTCAATGCGGAGGGTATTTTGAATATTTCTAGGGGGCGCTCTTGAGCCGTTTCTGTAGCGATTTGCTAATTAGCATAAACACCTGTTCAAGGGGTGGGCAATGATCGATCATACTGATTTTGGTACTCCTCGGATCAAATCTGTGGATTTTAGAACCAAACGTATGGTGATGGCGTTATGTCTTACTTCGCCACGTCGCCACGCCCACATGCTCCACCAAAAACGAACAGTATTGGAATGCTTGTTACACCAACATGTCTTCGGTCACTGGACACAATGCCACGCTGATTAGGTAACAGGGGTCCGATATGGACCGTTCAACGTAAAACTTTACACTTCCTGTTGTCAGGGGGCGTGGCTTAAGTGATGTCATGATTTGACCATACAGTTTTGCGGGGGACCGGATGTGGGTCAATAACTGAAGGTTTGATGTATTAGACTTTTTTCGTGTAAGAGCTGTAAGCGTTTCGTTTTTCATGGCGAGATGTCCAACTTTGACGTCTGGCCCCGCCCCTTCAGCATTCATGAAAACGCACAATTTTGATATCGTTTGTTCCCCCGTGCCTTATGAAGAAACTGGCCAAGTTTGAACCAAATCGAGCGAAATTCATAGGAGGAGTTCGTTCAAATGCGGAGGCTGTAAACGGCCAAAAAGGGGTGAAAATTTGGTCATCGTTCCAAAATGGCCGCCTTACCATTTATTGTACAACATTGGTGCCAGAGGGTTTTCTGTGCATCTTGGTGAGTTGGACAAGTGTACCAAATTTCATGATTCTACGTCAAACTAAGGTCAATGCGAAGGGTATTTTGAAAATTTCTAGGGGGCGCTCTTGAGCCGTTTCTGTGGCGATTTTTGCCACGCCCCCAAAATACGTAATTTTTCACCAGTCCTGACGAGTCCGCCAAATTTGGTGAGTTTTCGTATATGTTCAAGCCTCCATAAGGCCACTTCTTTTGGCGGAAGAAAAATAAAAAGAAAAAAAAAAATAATAATAAACACTACAATTACAATAGGTCCTTGCAGCGCTTCGCTGCTTCGGGCCTAATTAAAGCTGCAAGCAGCATTGAGGCCCTCGCAGCTTAGCGCCGCTCGGACCTTATTGAGGCGACCGCGCGAGCTCCAGCTCGTCCGCTCGGTCGCCATTTCGAAGTCTCTCGTGTCTACTCCGCACCAGGGGTGCACACGCACAATAAATCTGGTTCAGATCGGATGATGTCTCACTGAGATATAACAGTTTGAATAATCTAGGGGGCGCTCTGGAGTCACATGTTAAACCACAATATCAATATGTCCACAAGATCTCACTGATGATACACAATAAATCTGGTTCAGATCGGATGATGTCTCACTGAGATATAACAGTTTGAGTAATCTAGGGGGCGCTCTGGAGTCATATGTTAAACCATAATATCAATGTGTCCACAATGTCTCACTGATGATACACAATAAATCTGGTTCAGATCGGATGATGTATCACTGAGATATAACTGTAGTAATAATATAGGGGGCGCTATGGAGTAAAAATTTACTTACCATTATCAATGTGTGTCGAAGTGTTCACTGATAAAGCACAATAAATCTCGTACAGATCGGATAATGTATCACTGAGATATAACTGTAGTAATAATATAGGGGGCGCTATGGAGTAAAAATTTACATACCATTATCAATGTGTGTAGAAGTGTTCACTGATGAATCACAATAAATCTCGTGCAGATCGGATAATGTATCACTAAGATATAACTGTAGTAATAATATAGGGGGCGCTATGGAGTAAAAATTTACATACCATTATCAATGTGTGTGGAAGTGTTCACTGATAAAGCACAATAAATCTTGTGCAGATCGGATAATGCAGGGGTGTCAAACTCATTTTCACCGAGGGCCACATCGGCATAATGGCTGACCTTGAAGGGCCAGATGTAACTTATAAATGTAACTAAATGTAATCTAATGTAATGTAAAATAAATGTAACTACCGTACTCCTTAATGTTGAATGACTCATTTATTATAATTTATTCAACTGACAATTACAGTTGCATAGAAAACACCTGTTTGCTTGTTGCTCTAACATAAATCCTTTTAAAATTTGTCAGCTTATGAAAACCCACATAACTCAATTAATGAAGGATGAAATTGTCCAAGTTAATAAAAAAAAAACATAAAACTGAGCTGCAAAGAACATGTATGACACATGTAGCATCTCACCCAAAAAGGCTACACACAGCCTTGCATCCAACTGTGAATGACAACAATTTGTGTGCATACACATACCAAAATAAAGGTTGACTCAGTTCACAACTATATTACCGTACTCAAGTTGTTTGGTTAGTCTTTGATGAGGAGATGCTGCCTGTCCTTGAACACACCAAGTGGATTCTCTCTCTATGATTGATCATGTTCTGAAAATGATAAACACAAAACAAAATGCAAGCACAATCATTAAATTGCACACAGTTGAAATGTTCTTCTTCTTTGTTGAATTACATTTTATTATATTTTAATTAATCTAAAAAAGCTAAGTCTGGTCCTCTGGACATTTAAAAAACAAAACAAAACTTCATCTTTCAGGGATGAAGATGTTCACATCCTTGATAGAGAGGAACAATGGTTTGAGAGACGAGTAAAAGAGGCCATCTTTGTGAAAAGAAACCATCCAAGGAAGGGGAACATATTATTTTAGGTGGCTGAAATAATCACCTGTTTTTTGTTTTGTTTTTTTGAATGTCCAGAGGACCACACTTAGCTTTTTTAGATTTTTCTACCTGGATTATTGAGAATGCATCAGGATATATTTGAATTAAATTTTAAGAAAATGCTAACCTGACAAACAGGAAAGTGGACAAGATTGTCCTGTTTCACTTGCCACATCCATAAGTCCAATTTTTGCAGGAAAGCCGTGATCGCGTCGGACATCTGCGTGATGACTTGTTTGCGTCCCTGCAGCTTCTGATTCAGCTGGGCGAGATGGTCGGTTATGTCGCACAACACAGCAAAGTCACACAGCCACTTTGAAGCTAGCTTTCACTGCAGCCTCGTTTTTGGCTGTGGGTTTCATGAACAAACTCTGCTGCGACCGCAGTTTGCCTTTTAATTCTTGGCAGAATGTGTTGCTTTTCTTGAAGGCTAGCTTTAGCGTACTTAGCTCCGTGTTTGGTTTCAAAACCGACACCGCCTCGTAACACAAAAAACATACCGGTCTTTCTCCTGGAAGCACAAACAAGTATTCGCCTTCCCATCTTTCTTGAAACTTCCGTCTGTATCAACTTTTCTCTTTCTGGACATGTTGGGATCATTATTTATATCTCAATTCCACTCGTTGGCATGAAGGTAGAAACACTGCCTCGGCTACCGTAGTCGAAAGGCATTGTGGGAAAACCATTGTCGAAAGGCATAGTGGGGCTGCCGTAGTCGAAAGGCATTGTGGGAAATGTAGTTTTTGGTCAAAACTCGCTCGTATTAATTTTTAGACACTCAAAACTTTTTAATTAAGCTCTCGCGGGCCAGATAAAATGACATGGCGGGCCACATCTGGCCCGCGGGCCAAGAGTTTGACACATGTGGGATAATGTATCACTAAGATATAACTGTAGTAATAATACAGGGGGCGCTATGGAGTAAAAATTTACATACCATTATCAATGTGTGTAGAAGTGTTCACTGATGAATCATAATAAATCTCGTGCAGATCGGATAATGTATCACTGAGATATAACTGTAGTAATAATATAGGGGGCGCTATGGAGTAAAAATTTACATACCATTATCAATGTGTGTAGAAGTGTTCACTGATGAATCACAATAAATCTCGTGCAGATCGGATAATGTATCACTAAGATATAACTGTAGTAATAATATAGGGGGCGCTATGGAGTAAAAATTTACATACCATTATCAATGTGTGTCGAAGTGTTCACTGATAAAGCACAATAAATCTTGTGCAGATCGGATAATGTATCACTAAGATATAACTGTAGTAATAATACAGGGGGCGCTATGGAGTAAAAATTTACATACCATTATCAATGTGTGTAGAAGTGTTCACTGATGAATCATAATAAATCTCGTGCAGATCGGATAATGTATCACTAAGATATAACTGTAGTAATAATATAGGGGGCGCTATGGAGTAAAAATTTACATACCATTATCAATGTGTGTAGAAGTGTTCACTGATGAATCACAATAAATCTCGTGCAGATCGGATAATGTATCACTAAGATATAACTGTAGTAATAATATAGGGGGCGCTATGGAGTAAAAATTTACATACCATTATCAATGTGTGTCGAAGTGTTCACTGATAAAGCACAATAAATCTTGTGCAGATCGGATAATGTATCACTAAGATATAACTGTAGTAATAATACAGGGGGCGCTATGGAGTAAAAATTTACATACCATTATCAATGTGTGTAGAAGTGTTCACTGATGAATCACAATAAATCTCGTGCAGATCGGATAATGTATCACTAAGATATAACTGTAGTAATAATATAGGGGGCGCTATGGAGTAAAAATTTACATACCATTATCAATGTGTGTCGAAGTGTTCACTGATAAAGCACAATAAATCTCGTGCAGATTGGATAATGTATCACTGAGATATAACTGTAGTAATAATATAGGGGGCGCTATGGAGTAAAAATTTACATACCATTATCAATGTGTATAGAAGTGTTCACTGATGAATCACAATAAATCTCGTGCAGATCGGATAATGTATCACTAAGATATAACTGTAGTAATAATATAGGGGGCGCTATGGAGTAAAAATTTACATACCATTATCAATGTGTGTCGAAGTGTTCACTGATAAAGCACAATAAATCTCGTGCAGATCGGATAATGTATCACTAAGATATAACTGTAGTAATAATACAGGGGGCGCTATGGAGTAAAAATTTACATACCATTATCAATGTGTGTAGAAGTGTTCACTGATAAAGCATAATAAATCTCGTGCAGATCGGATAATGTATCACTAAGATATAACTGTAGTAATAATATAGGGGGCGCTATGGAGTAAAAATTTACATAACATTATCAATGTGTGTAGAAGTGTTCACTGATGAATCACAATAAATCTGGTTCAGATCGGATGATGTATCACTGAGATATAACCATAGAAATAATGTAGGGGGCGCACTTGAGTCAAATGTTAAACCACAATATCAATGTGTCCACAAGGGCTCACTGATGATGAACAATAAATCTGGTTCAGATCGGATGATGTCTCACTGAGATATAACAGTTTGAATAATCTAGGGGGCGCTCTGGAGTCATATGTTGAACCACAATATCAATGTGTCCACAAGGTCTCACTGATGATACACAATAAATCTGGTTCAGATCGGATGATGTATCACTTAGATATAACTATAGAAGTAATGTAGGGGGCGCACTTGAGTCAAATGTTAGCCCACCATATCAATGTGTCCACAAGGGCTCACTGATGATGATAAATAAATATGGTTCAGATCGGATGATGTATCACTGAGATATAACAGTTTGAATAATCTAGGGGGCGCTCTGGAGTCATATGTTAGCCCACCATATCAATGTGTCCACAAGGGCTCACTGATGATGCACAATAAATCTGGTTCAGATCGGATGATGTATCACTGAGATATAACTATAGAAATAATGTAGGGGGCGCACTTGAGTCAAATGTTAGCCCACCATATCAATGTGTCCACAAGGGCTCACTGATGATGCACAATAAATCTGGTTCAGATCGGATGATGTATCACTGAGATATAACTGTAGTAATAATATAGGGGGCGCTATGGAGTAAAAATTTACATACCATTATCAATGTGTGTCGAAGTGTTCACTGATAAAGCACAATAAATCTCGTGCAGATCGGATAATGTATCACTAAGATATAACTGTAGTAATAATACAGGGGGCGCTATGGAGTAAAAATTTACATATCATTATGAATGTGTGTAGAAGTGTTCACTGATGAATCATAATAAATCTCGTGCAGATCGGATAATGTATCACTAAGATATAACTGTAGTAATAATATAGGGGGCGCTATGGAGTAAAAAATTACATAACATTATCAATGTGTATAGAAGTGTTCACTGATGAATCACATTAAATCTCGTGCAGATCGGATAATGTATCACTAAGATATAACTGTAGTAATAATATAGGGGGCGCTATGGAGTAAAAATTTACATACCATTATGAATGTGTGTAGAAGTGTTCACTGATGAATCATAATAAATCTCGTGCAGATCGGATAATGTATCACTAAGATATAACTGTAGTAATAATATAGGGGGCGCTATGGAGTAAAAATTTACATACCATTATCAATGTGTATAGAAGTGTTCACTAATGAATCACATTAAATCTCGTGCAGATCGGATAATGTATCACTAAGATATAACTGTAGTAATAATATAGGGGGCGCTATGGAGTAAAAATTTACATAACATTATCAATGTGTGTCGAAGTGTTCACTGATAAAGCACAATAAATCTCGTGCAGATCGGATAATGTATCACTAAGATATAACTGTAGTAATAATATAGGGGGCGCTATGGAGTAAAAATTTACATAACATTATCAATGTGTGTAGAAGTGTTCACTGATGAATCACAATAAATCTGGTTCAGATCGGATGATGTCTCACTGAGATATAACAGTTTGAATAATCTAGGGGGCGCTCTGGAGTCATATGTTGAACCATAATATCAATGTGTCCACAAGGTCTCACTGATGATACACAATAAATCTGGTTCAGATCGGATGATGTATCACTTAGATATAACTATAGAAGTAATGTAGGGGGCGCACTTGAGTCAAATGTTAGCCCACCATATCAATGTGTCCACAAGGGCTCACTGATGATGATAAATAAATATGGTTCAGATCGGATGATGTATCACTGAGATATAACAGTTTGAATAATCTAGGGGGCGCTCTGGAGTCATATGTTAGCCCACCATATCAATGTGTCCACAAGGGCTCACTGATGATGCACAATAAATCTGGTTCAGATCGGATGATGTATCACTGAGATATAACTATAGAAATAATGTAGGGGGCGCACTTGAGTCAAATGTTAGCCCACCATATCAATGTGTCCACAAGGGCTCACTGATGATGCACAATAAATCTGGTTCAGATCGGATGATGTATCACTGAGATATAACTGTAGTAATAATATAGGGGGCGCTATGGAGTAAAAATTTACATACCATTATCAATGTGTGTCGAAGTGTTCACTGATAAAGCACAATAAATCTCGTGCAGATCGGATAATGTATCACTAAGATATAACTGTAGTAATAATACAGGGGGCGCTATGGAGTAAAAATTTACATATCATTATGAATGTGTGTAGAAGTGTTCACTGATGAATCATAATAAATCTCGTGCAGATCGGATAATGTATCACTAAGATATAACTGTAGTAATAATATAGGGGGCGCTATGGAGTAAAAAATTACATAACATTATCAATGTGTATAGAAGTGTTCACTGATGAATCACATTAAATCTCGTGCAGATCGGATAATGTATCACTAAGATATAACTGTAGTAATAATATAGGGGGCGCTATGGAGTAAAAATTTACATACCATTATGAATGTGTGTAGAAGTGTTCACTGATGAATCATAATAAATCTCGTGCAGATCGGATAAT
>JBBPBX010059298.1:0-21817 GCA_038048925.1 Garcialebias charrua
GCCGCTCCTCGCCGCTCCTCGCCGTGCCTCGCCTCGCCGCGCCACTCCTCCACATAGACTTTGCATGTAAACTGGCTGCTTCCGTTGCTCGAAACGCGTTTTGCCGGCTACCCACTAAACGCGTTTCGAGCAGCGGAAGCAGCCAGTTTACATGCAAAGTCTATGTGGAGGAGCGGCGAAGCGTGACGCGGCGCGTTTTGAGCAGTTTGAGCAGCGCGGCAGAGCGCAGCAGTTCTTTTCCGCGCACGCGGAGCGTCCAGAGCAGCCGCTGCCGGAGTTCAACAAATCGAACATTGGCTGCTCGCCGCGTCGCAGCAACCAATTGGGAGAGACTCTGCTATGTGATGACGACGGGACTTTTTTTGGACTTTTTAAACTTAGCCCAACGAGCCTCCATGAAGAAACCAGCCTCCGGTAAGAAACTTGGCATTTTTACAGTTGCCGCTGTCTGCTCGAGCGTACGATCACCCCAAACATAAAAAAAAGTTTTAATCTCAACAAAGACTTTCGGAGCTGCAGTTCGGCTCGTAGAAAACCCACTCAAGTAGTAACGAGGCTCACGTACAGCTGATTTTATCTGCCCAGTGGACAAAAAACAAAACAAACCCGACCGGAAAAGGACCAAGACGCTCCTCCCACTGCGTGTCTTCAGACGCGTTCGATGTGAACAGACAGCTGGTGACAAGCAGCCAACACCGCGCGTCGGGAGCGCTTTGACGCGTTTGGTGGGAACCCGGCATTAGGTGGGTAGCACTAGCCGGCATTAAAATAATTTTATTTAACTTGGAAAGATAGTCTGCCAACATATAAGTAAGCTCTCTACAAAGCTAGAACTCTATATTACTCATCTTTATAGATGAGAATAGAAAACAACCCTGTGCCGCCACTTTGGCGTGGGGGATAAAGCGCGCAGCACATATACTGAGGCTGAGCCTCTCTGCAGGCGTCGCGGGTTCGCGTCCGAGACCCGACGAGCTGTTTCTGCAGTGTCTTTCCCTTCTCTCTACCCGTTTCTCCCTCTCCCTCTACAATAAAGGCCACTAGAGCCCAAAAATGTTTAAAAAAAATATATATGTATTTTAAATAACCCTAGGTTTCTGTTTAGCACTATTGCTAGACTAATTAAAAGTCCTGTTGATTAAAAGTCTCTGTTGAACCATGTATCCGTACAACTAAAAGTAATGACTTCATGAGAATCTTTAAAAATAAAATTATTGCAATTAGAGAGAAAATTCAAACCATCCTTCCTTCTACTATCCCTAGTCCCTGCATGTCAAATGAGAAAACTTTAGGAATTTCACTAGAGCCTGATTTGTGTTTGGATTGTTTTTTGTCCTGAATCTCTGAATTGTCAAAAATAATAGCCTCATCCAAACCATCCACATGTCTGCTAGATCCCATCCCAACCAGACTGTTTAAAGAGGTATTTCCCCTAATTAATGTCCACATTTTGAATCTACATAATTTGTCTTTAATGAATTGTTACGTACCACAGCACTTTAAGGTTGCTGTAACTAAACCTTTACTTAAGAAGTCTGACCTTGATTCAGAAATTCAGGCCAATTTAGACCTATATCTAACCTAACTTTCATCTAAAAAATTCTAGCGAAAATAGTTGCAGGTCAGTTGCGTGAACAAATAAATAATCAGTTTGATAACTTTCAGTCAGGGTTTAAAGCTCACCATAGCATAGAAACTGCACTAGTAAAGTTACTAATAATATTCTCATGGCCTCAGACAATGGACTTGTGTCTATACTGGTCCTGTTAGACCGCAGTGCTGCATTTGATACAGGTGATCACAATATTTTACTACAGAGGCTTGAATGTGATATTGGGATTACAGAAACAGCTCTAAAATTGTTTAAATCATATCTGTCTGATAGATTCCAGTTTGTAAATGTAAATAAATCGTCTTCCTACACCAAAGTTAGTCATGGAGTCCCCCAGGGCTCAGTGCTTGGGCCAATACTCTTTACCTTATACAGTATATGTTTCCATTAGGTAAAGTTATTTAACATGCAATACATTTTCATTGTTATGCTGATGATACACAATTATATTTGTCCATTAAACCCAATTAATCCAATCGGTTACTTAGCATGTCTTAAAAACATAAAAACCTGGATGACAATTTTCTCCTTTTGAGCACAGACAAGACTAAGGTTTTGGTTTTTGGACCTGAGCATCTAGGAATTAATTTTTCAGTCTTTCGCCCTGGCTTCCAGTTCTAATGTAAAAAATCTTGGTGTTATTTTTGATCAAGACATGTCTTCCCCCACATTAAAAACGCAGTAGAACTGCTTTCTTCCACCTGTGTAAAATCACTAAAATTAGAAACATCTAAAAATGATGCAGAAAAACTGGTTCATTGTCACGTCTAGACTGGACTATTGCAATTGTTTATGATCTGGGTGTCCAAAAACTTTTTTTAAATTCTTCAGTTGATCCAAAATGCTGCTGCCAATGTCTTAACTGGAGTTAGGAGAGATCATATCTCTCCAGTTTTAGTTTCTCTCCACTGGCTCCCTGTCAAATTCAGAATAGAATACAAAATCCTACTTCTAATTACAAAGCTCTCAACAACCTAGCTCCATCTTATAATACAGATCTTATTGTTCCAGATTTTCCTAACTGAGCACTCCGCTCTCAGACTGCTGGTTTACTTGTGGTTCCTAGAGTTTACAAAACCAGAATGAGAGGAAGATCTTTCAGTTCTCAGGCTCCTCTCTTGTGGAACCAACTTCCAGTTTCTGTCCGTGAGGCTGACACATTGTCCAGTTTTAAAACTAGGATTAAGACTTTCCTTTTTGCTAAACCCTTTAATTAGGGTCGGCTTGGGTTTTCTGAGCTGCCCCTTTTAGTTATGC
This sequence comes from Garcialebias charrua, assembly GCA_038048925.1. NCBI lineage: Eukaryota > Metazoa > Chordata > Actinopteri > Cyprinodontiformes > Rivulidae > Garcialebias > Garcialebias charrua. The sequence goes on from JBBPBX010059298.1 coordinate 2,870, forward strand.
TGCTATAGGCTTAGACTGCTGGAGGACAAATGACCACACTTTTCACTCTGCTACCGTCTTTACTTACCAGTACTCTGCTCAACCTGTTTTGTGCTGGTGAAGATTCTCAGTCGTCCAGGACATGATAAATCAAAAAGGCGTTCAATACAAGATCAACTGGACTTTATTTGTTACAGAAAACGTTTCGACTCCCATCCAGGAGGATTTTTCAATTCCATGAACAAACTGTGAGAAGTTTGGAGTTATAACAGAACCACGCACCATCATATGTAAATTGCAAGCTGAGGTAACACATACATGTAAATTGACAGATCACACCTTAACAGTAGGGGGTTCCCTTGAGGTCTCTGACAGAAGACACAACACTGTATGTAAATTGACAAAAAACAACTGCCAACCAACAAACCTGTTTTGTATTTGTAATTATTTTTTCTATCCATAACTTGTTTTTTGTTTTTCCGGTACACCTGGACCTACCATTCTGTGTTTGTTTGTCTCTCCTTTCTGTCATCTCAGCCAGCTGGTCAAAGCAGATGGCCACTTGTCCGGAGCCTGGTTCTGCTGGAGGTTTATTTCTGTTAAAAGGAGTTTTTTCTTTCCACTGTTGCCTTTGTGCTTGCTCAGGAAGGGAGACTGCAACAAAGCCAAGATTCAACTTGTCTGCTGGACTCCTTAGAGAACTTTACTACGTAATTGGCTTTTCTATGTATGTGAATGTTCTTGAAAAGTGCAGAGACAACTTTGTTGTGATTTGGCGCTATATAAATAAACTGCATTGAATTAAAGCTCCTCAACCTCTGTCCTGAGGGAAGCGAGTCAAAGAGTGTGTGTGCTGGGTGAGTGTGGTCCTTCATGATGCAGGCGACCCTCTTCCTGCATCTGGAGGTGTAGATGTCTGTGATGGTGGGAGACTGACTCCATCATCTTCTGTGCAGCCTTCACCACTCTCTGTAAAGCTTTTCTTTCTGCAGCTGCAGCCTCCATGCCACACATTGATGCTGGAGGACAGGATGCTCTCCGCTGCACACCTGTAGGACTAAGCTTCCCAGACTCGTCTCAGCCGTCTGAGGAAGTAGAGTCTCTGATGAGTGATGCATCCAACCACCACTGTATCATCTGTAAACTTTACAATGTGACAGCCTGGATGAGGTGGGTGAGAGCAGTGTGGACCACAAAGGAGATGGTAACTTGATCGGTTCTCCAGGTATGCGTACTGGTGAGGGTCCTCGATGTTGATGGTTGTTTTGATGTGGGTCATGACCAGTCTTTCGAAGCGTTTAGCGACTATCAGGGTGAGGGCTACTGGCCGACAATCATTCAGACCAGTCACTGCAGAGCTCTTCGCGGTGGAGATTGAGTTACCAGATCCAAGCAAACAGTTGCCAGAATGCACCTTATCAAAACAGGAGATTCTCAGATCCTGTTCCAGCAGGATTTGGTTCAAATTAAGCCCTGACGATACCGTAGCATTTGCTAGCACTAGATTCGTGTTAGAATGGTTCTCAGCTACTACCACACATCGTTATAGCACATTTGTACAAAAATAAATAAATTGTTTTTCTTGTGAAATTAATCATGAATCAGCCTTTCTCAAACAACATAAAAAAACAATCAATTCATTTATTGACACAATTGAGAACATTTTAGTTCACGCAATAAGAATTTATTTAATAGAAGATTTACATACAACAAATCAGCATAAATTAACCAGCCATAATTTAAATCTGAGTAAATGTTGCTGGCTGGCATGCTGAAATCAAGTCCAAAGGAAGCAGTTTACTACAAACAGAGAAACAACTAAATTTATATATATTTATATATATTTTTAAATTCTGCTGTAGTTGAACTGAAAGCTTGATAAACATTTCACACATTCTGACTTGAATTTTAGTAATTTTATAGACTAAATTATTTGCTTAGTCATGTTATGGTCTAGTCTGATTCTGAAGTGGAAGTCATAAAATCACCTCTTAAATAATCTACGGTGAAGTCCGTTTCATCTGGACCGGAGCTTGAAGTAGTATAACTTTAAAATCTGCTGTTTTTACTGTTTTTATGAATAGTATAAGAAGATGTCGTTATGACAATCAGAGTAGCAGAATAAACTAACTGCAAAAACAAGCCAATAATGTAGATCGTCTTTGCTGCTGAATGAAACCCTGACTTCACAATGTGCTGCTTTCATGAACAATTTAACGGTTATAATCATGTCCAGATGTGGTGTAAAAAAAAAAAAAAGAACGAAATGACAGACTTTTGTTTCATCTCTGCTGTGATGGGAAGCCCGGTGGCGTGGCACGTAGAGTGTACAGTATAGACCTTCTGAAGAGGTTTGCATCCAGTTTGTACATGGTACCTTCACTTCACAGCACCATCCCTCCACCCATGATCTCCATCCTCTGTAGAGAAATGTGGAAGACGTAAATTAACTCTGAGGGGAAACAACCAGCAACTGCAGGGCAATTGTACAGACAATAGGCAGTACTCGACATGAGGATGTATTAATACAACATCAATTACGTTTCAGATTGCCTAGGCTTGATAAATAGCTTTATCTAACCAGGTTGTGTCAGGTCTTCTGGACGGATTCTTCTTGTTGAAACGTTTCAAATTTTATCCACAAGACTTCATCAGTCTGAGGAGCTCCAACAAACTCAGTCTTATCAATAACACCTTCATATAGCGTGGTGACATCCAGAACTAGCTGTTCACATGTAAAAAGAGGACCATCAGCCTAATAACTGATCGTTAGCACCCTAATGGTTGTTTGCTACTCACAAACATTCAACAGACGTGCTGCCCCTCTTTCTCTTTGGTACCAAACTTTCAGATGTGTCAGCTTCTGTTGAGCCTGATGTTACTGTGCAACCGGTTAAAGAGCAGTGTTGACTTTTCCCACTACCTGCTCTGCTTTGCTCCACTCACTCGCAAGTCACGTAACCAGATCATGTGACCAATCAAATTGCAGCCTTTGTGATTAGAAAATCTCATTTTATCATATTGTGATATTATTGCAAATGCAATTAACTGTTCGGCACTAGTGGCTGTTTAGTTTCCCCGATGTAAGACGAATCACCCTCCTAGCACTGAACAGCATTATTTGCTTACGATTATGAGCATTCACTGATTAACCAACGTAAGAACTTCTGGTAAGTACCATCAATTATCTCATGCCACTGCTGGGAACCGCCGAGTGAATCCCATTTCACCCTGGGCTCATAGCACTTAGACCTGCCGCAAATTTTCAAAAGGTTTGGTTGTGATGGTGTAGACGGAGGTGAAGCGGTCGGGGCATCAGGCTCAACAAGCAGACATTTTTCAGGGGCACACTTCAAATGGGTGTTCAACTGTTAAAATAACGCAAGAACGCACAATTTATGTAATTTTTTCCAATTAAAACAGTGCTCATCAGTAAAAACCTCTGGTGGCAAATAATTATTTCTAGAAACATTTTAACCACTACCCCTTGGAGTTTAAATGAAGCAACACACAGGAGTAGGGATAACCATGAGGTGGTGTCTGATGGTATCTGATATCTGAGATGAACGTCATTTGTGAGTGTCACCAAAATATTTTGAAATGTTTACAGGGTTTCTCTTTTTCCTCTTGTTATTTGCGAGGCCTTCCTCAAAAATAGTCAAAGTCATCATAGGCTACTGAACTCAATACCAATTCCAAACTCAATTTAGTTTCCCCAAGTGAGAAAGAGCAAAGAATGTGAGAGCATTGTATTAAATTAAATTTTGACTGATTGGAGGCATCAACGAGAGCCGAACATTGTGAGTTCCCATGACCGTAACAGTTCTTGACTGCAGTCCAAAACACTTGTCGGCCAATGACAAAATGATTGGTGGTCTGGAGAGAAGCCGTACGTTTGAGTAAGGTTAGTTATCGCAACATGGTTACAGAACATTCTTCTAACTGTTAGAAACAGTCATACATGGCAACTATACGAGCTCCTCAAAACAATGGGAATACAGTATCGTGAAAACTTTCTTTTTTTGGGAGGGCAGTCATTTCAGAAAGTGTAACTCGTCTATTACTTAGACAAGTTACACACAGAGTGAATACTTCAAGCCTTTACAGTGTTTCCCCAAGATCAGATCCCTTGGCGGTGCGCTTGTTATAAATTATTTTTGTCCTCCGGGTGAAGGTGGGGGGATGAGGACGGGACGGAGTCACGTCTGTGTTGCCCTCTGCTAGCTTAGCGCTACGTTTCTGCCAGTTTTTATCAACGACTGAGGGAGAACACGGGATGGAGTCATCTGTGTTGTCTGCCCAATAACTTAGAGGTGTGTGTGTCACATCTGTGTTTAGCGCTACGTTACTGCTGGTAATTGTCAAGGTGTGTGTGTGGGGTGGGGGTGGGGCGTGTCTGCACTGTTGGGTGGAGGCTACAATTGTGTAAGAGTTCTGTTTGGCATGTGGATGAGGTGACTGTTAAAAAATGTGGAAAATGGGCGAGAAGAATGAAGGCAGCATCTTTGTGAAAACCAAAAGAATACATGTACAGGTTTTTCCAGCAGGACGCCGTTTTAAAAACAAGACTAGCGTGACTCACTTCACTCTCCAGTTGTCCAGTTGTCGTCATGTTGAACTGAGGTCAGGTACATTTATTTATCAGGCTTTGCTTTAGTTCGTGTTACACCTGTAACCTTTCTGTGCACCAAAGAGGGCAACTTCTGTGGGAGTCAGTCTCCCCACCATCACAGACATCTACACCTCCAGATGCAGAAAAAGAGCCACCTGCATCATGAAAGACCTCACTCACCCAGCACACTCACTCTTTGCACCACTCCCCTCGGGACGGAGGTTGAGGAGCATCAAATGTAGAACCACTAGACTGAGGAACAGCTTCTACCCTGAGGCTGTCAGACTCATGAATAAATAAATAATAAGAATAAACACTGCAAAATGTCACATCATGTTGATACTGATCTGTTTCTTGTTGCTGCGTTCATCTGTGACTATCTGCGTTCATCTGTGACCATCTGCTCATGTTCGTGCTGCTGTTTATAATGATGTTTTTCTACTACATTAGGGCTTAGTGTATTACTAGCTGATGTCTCTCTTAGTTAATCCTAGATGTTATTATTGTTTTTCTCTTGCATTTGTTGTTGGATGTAACTGGGACCCTGTGTACATAATCTCGTTTTCAACACATGTACTACATGCGGTGCAAATGACAATAAATTCTCTCTGACTCTGACTCTGACTTGTTGGTCTGGGGGCTCAGAGTTGTTAGAAACGTGTCAGACTAAGGATCCAAAGACTAGTTCTGGGAAGACTTAGTCAGACTGGAGGGTGAGACAGAGACCTAACCTGCTTTGTACTGAGAAAACACAGAACTAGAACTACAAAACCAACATCTTGTCAGCTCAGTTTCAACTAAACCAGTTTAGTAAGAGTCCATTCAAGTAGAATCCCATGAACCTGCCTTTGCCAAAGGCTTTCACCCCCTCATCCAGAAAACAACAAACCATTCAAAGGCTAAAATGAACTTTAGCTCACACTAACAGACCTCGCTGCATGGAGGGAGATATGTCATGTTTTCAGAACAGCTCCTTTCCCTAAACAGAACCAGACATGGATGAAGAGATGAGCTCCTTGTTCATCTGCCTCTGGCTGCTCATAAATCACACAAGACGTCCGTCTCAGTCCGTCATGATGGCAGCTTTCGTGAATGAAGCCGGCACTGTGCAACCAAATGAGCTTAACTTGAAACCAACTAGTGTACCCTACTAATAGAACAATTATTGGACATCTTCTATTTAAGTTCTGCAGACAGACGGATGCAGATCATCTGTCCTTGCTTGGCCTGTCATGATAAACAATAAATCAATTAATCGCATGATGAATGAAAATTATCAACGTCTTTTTCATTTATTTGCTTTATCATTTCTTCATGTCTCTCTCTTTCTGAAGACACTGGATGACAAAAGGCTCAAATCCGGTGTTCTTGTCTGACCCCTCCCTTTCTGTTTTCTCTTTAAAATCTGTTTTAACCATCCAAAATCTTGTTTTTGGATAGTAAAAAGCAACAGGCTGACCTCGGCAATGCAACAGAGTTACCATCTTTTTGTACCGTGCTACAAATAAAGTCTGGACATGAAAAGATCATTCCCCGTACTGCTTGGGCGGGTGATCGTGCAAAATCAAGACGTGGACCTGGTTCATCATGCATGCTTTTGTCTGGTGTCCCGGTTCGCCGAGGAGGCCCTGTGTCTGACCGCCTGGCGGGGAACAAACCTGTTTTTGCTCCATGCGTGTTCGGTTCGAGGTGGGCCCGGCGGTTGATTCTGCCGGTGCTCGTCCTCGTACGCCGGTCGCTTCTGCGGTGGGGCACGTGTTGCTGAGCGGTGTCGAGGCTGCACAGGTCTGCCCCCAGCTGACTCCCTGGGGGGGGGAAGGTTCTCCTGGGAATGCCCACCCGGAGAGCTTCAGCCTGTTTGCGCCTCTGGTCCAGCTTGGTCTGAATTCGATCCAGAGCTTTCCCAAACAATCCCGCCGGTTCTATCGAGTGGTGGAGAAAAGGCACCTTTTGTCCCTTGGGGAGATCAGTTAAAGTCATCCACAAATGGCGTATCGCGATGACCACTTCAGCCATGACTCTGCCTTGAGCAACAGCAGCTGTTCCCATCATGCGGAGCACAAAGTCTGTTGCCCTGCGGGCTTCATCCAGCAAGTCAGCGGCTGCTTGCTTGTCTGTCGTTACCTGGAGCTGCTGCAGTTTTTCAGCCAGGTAAGCTTGCATCAACGCGGACGCGTTCATCGCGCACGCCGCAAGTCCCTGAGCTCTGTAGCATTTCTCGAGTAGAGAAGCTGAAGCTCGACAAGCTTTGCTGGGAAGAGTTGGTTTTGTTCCGGATGACTTGGGAGCCAGGTGACACGCCAGCGTGTCCTCAATTTGAGGCACGTTGGCTATTCCCACCTCATCCATCCCGTCCGCGTCGAGGAACTGTGAGAGTGGTAAGAGCATGGGAGCTCGGGGCTGAGCCCAGGTGCGAGTTAGTTCTGTGAGGAAGTCCGGGAACACGGGCATCCTTGGCCTCGTGGCGGCCTGCTGCTTTGAATAAAAATAGTTTCCTGCCAGCCTCGTGACCTGTTGACGAGGCGGAGGTTCTGGCCATGGGATGTGCAGCGCGTCCGCTGCTCTGTGACACAGGTCGAACAGAGCAGGGATGGAAAAGTCAGTTTCTGGGAGCACAGGTACCGGGGTGCGGGAGAGGTCTTCTCCCTGTTCCTCCAGTTCGACGTCTGCGTCCTCCGCGGAAAATTCACCTGAGGCTGAAATCGAGATCTCGTCCTCGTTCATCATGCCTCGAGTGTCGAATTCGACTGTTAAGTCCACCATGGGAGCCAGCACGTCAGGGCTGTCACCCCATTCGACTCGTGTGCTGTCGTGCAGAGCCATGTTCTCGAGCTCCGGCGTGGGAGTGAGGGGCTCGGTGGTGTCTGGGTTTGCTGGCGCTGCGGCGGCGCCCATGGCCTTGGCGACGAAGTTCGCCCGGTGCCTCCTCACCGCCTCCAGCATCTGGCTGCATTGTGGGCAAGAGTCGGGCACATCCAGCACCATTTTTGCGTGTAACATTCCCAAGCAGACGGGACAGGCCTCGTGGGTGTCCGTCGCTGCGAGGGAGAAACCGCATCCGCTAGGACAGGCGCGCGAGGTTGGGCTCGCCGTCCTGCTGGTTTTCCTTGGAAGTCTTGTCTTTCGCTTTCCTTTCTCCGGAGGCATGTCCGAGATAAGGCGAGCGAGTCCTTCCAGAATTATTTTTCTTTTATTTTGAGACGTCTCCTCCGTCGCGTCGCTTTCGCTGGCTAGCCCGCTACGAGTTAGCAGGGGTAGCGGTTGTTCGTGCAGTTAGCGCCGTCGAGCGAAGCAGTCTGCGGAGAGAGGAGAAAAAAAACCTTCGGGGTTAGGTGAAAATGTGCCGGACTAGCTTTCGCTAGCCCAGTAGTACGCAGGAATAATTCTCCGTACGCTCTGTGTAAGGAGCAAGCTCACCTCTGGTTGAGCGATGAAGCAACAGAGAAGTCCCGCGAAGAGGTAGTTCAGGTTTAAGCGAGGTGAAGGTCAAAAAGAAAAAGTTGGATGGGCGTCAGCGGCTTAAGTACCCAGAGGGCGGGGCCTCTGGCGCTAAGCTGACACCCTTGCCGTAAAGGCGTGAATGTATTCCTTCAGGTAATCGCGCGGGGCGCAATTCCCATAGCATATGTTGCACCGAGAGAACATGACTGAAAGGGAACCGTCCATCATTAAACAGAGGTGGAGGCCTCCGGGTTCAACTGTCCCCCTCTTACAACGCTGTTATTGCTAGTATCACTCAGCCCTCTGTGAATAGCAAACAACCATCAGGGTGCTAACGATCCATCGTTAGGCTGATGGTCCTCCTTGATCATGTGAGCAGCTGGTTTCAGCTGTCATCAGCAAACTGGTTGATCCACTGTGAGAGGGTGCTATTTATAAGACTGAGCTGAATACAGCTTCTCAGACTGAGGAAGTCTTTCGGACGAAAGACGAAACGTTTCTACAATTTTTTTGCTTTGTTTTGTTTTTTGAATGTCCAGAGGACCAGACTTTGCTTTTTTATTTTATTTTTCTACCTGGATTATTGAGCATGCATCAGGGTACTTTTATTAACATTGGATATTAATGTTAGGAGTAAACCCTCAACAAAAATGCTACATTTTAAATTTATTTGACAACAGACGATGCAAAAAGGAAGGATCGTTATATTTTCAAACATTTCTTTTGGAGCAGCTGATAGAAAACAGTTTCTAATTCTTCATCTTAGAAAGAAGTGAAATAAATTCTGGATGATGAACAACCCCCTGAGAAAACTTTATAATCTAATTAAATGTTTACTATGCTTTTACAGGATTGTTTGACTTATAGGGGGCAAAGATGGTGTAGAGGCAGGGTAGCCGGCTTGGGACTTGAAAGACCCAGGTTTGATCCCCGGTCACTGCATACCTTGTGGTGTCTCTGGGCAGCACACCTCATAGCTCTTTGCACGTCAACTTCCGTGTTCCGGTCAATGCGGTTCACTCACTTCCGGTCTATTGAACATGGCGTTTTATTAGAGGTGTTCGTGTTTTCAGGGCTTGCCCAAGCTGACTATTAACGATGTTAATCGCATTTGTAAGTCTCATCCAAAGCTCCAACGACTAAATTAGAGAAAGGCTTTAAGATGTATGCCTCGTCTTACATCCACAAACACGAAGGTGAGTTTTACTTTGCTTCGATTGTGTGGCTAACGTTAGCTTTAGCTAATGCTAGCAGGCATTTTTACCGGTGATTTTGGTATAAATATGTACCAATAAAGTACCTGAACATTCTCAGTTATTCAATCGGACAATGTTTAACCTAATAATTTCTATTTGTGTTCAGTATATATTGCTTTTTTGCTGTTGATAGTGTCAAACAGAGACGAGGTAACAGGACAGGTTGTGGTTCTTTTAGCTTCAGATCCATAAAGAAACACGACAAACCTCAGTTTAAAAGTAGGGCAGCACTGGTAATTTGTCAGAGTTCGAGTTCAGCTGACTGTTCTGGTTCAAATTTATTATATGGACATGTTCCATGGGTTCCGTGTTATTTTATTTATTTATTTTTTTGCATGCATTTTGTTAAGAGCTCAAATGGGACAGTGTTTACAGCCCCCTCCTCATTTTATCAGGACATTTTTTTCATCATAACATTAAAAGCAAGACTAGTTTCACATGTTTTGTTTTAATGTTGATTGTGAAGCAGTTTGTAATCTTTATATCTTGAAAGCTGATGTATAAAGTTTCATTTACTAAACTATTTTAGATGTGAAACATTCCTAAAAAGATGAGAGCACCTCTCCTAATGTACAGTCATATTCAACAAATGTAGTATTCACAAAAGTTCATTAATTTCAATATTAATTTACTAAATATTTTTTTATTTTCATTTATTTTTGTAATAAAAATGACTGAGGTTTTCAAGTCTTTATTTCTGTTAATGATTTTGCTTGCAGCTGTGAAAACACGACATCTAAGATTAGAATATTGGTATACTGATCAATCTCACAAACCAGCCCCATCATAAAGCATATGCTAATTTGTTGATGACTGTAAATGACTTCCCGTGCTGTAAACATGAGTTCCATTTGATCATAGTATTTTTCACTGTTTTAAGGAGGGCACTCCATTTCATGCCAACAGTTTGAAAGAAAACCTTAACAAAATGTGTAATATGATCTGTCAACAGGCTGTCCTCAAGAGATTCCGTTCCTGTTGTAATGGTGACGTGCAGTTGTTCCTGTGTGGCTGGTTCTGGATTTCACAGGGTGCAAAACCAGGTCCAGTTGGCAAGATGGTGGCCTGGGTCGACTGTGTAAAGGAGGATTACGGTAAATAATACTGGCAATATATCATTTTCATGTCTTGCTACCATACATATATTTTAGCCCCGAGTTAAATACATCTGTGTGATGTTTTATTCAAAGGAGTACGGGTACCCTCTTCAGAGGAATGACTGGCTCTCTTCCTGACCTGTCTGCTTCGAGTGGCAGAGGTATACTGTACTGCGATTTGGACACATCATCTGTCACCAACCGAGAGTGTCTGGCAGCGACTGGATGGAAGATCAAAAAATAATCAGACAGAACTGTGATCACTTCTATTTTATGTTTTTGAATAGGTTGTGTGCTGTAGATACTATGAAATTCAAAAGAAAAAAAAGACACTTTGTTTTATTACAATTTATCATTTGAAGAATTTGTTTGTTCTGATTTGTTTTACACAAAATAAATGAATTTCAAGTTGCACTAAGGTCAGCTCTGGCCTGTAATTTAGTTTGTTTAGCTTGCCCGTGTTTTTTCATAAAAGCAAGTGAAATGTGAAAAACAAGAAATGTTTATTTGTCTTCACATTTATTCATGAAATTTGATAACATGCAATCAGTTCATAACAATAAAAATACATTTAAATGCTTCTGTGAGAACTAATTTCGTGTGGACAATGTCCATCAGAAATTCTTTCCCTTAGCCCATGCACTGACGAGGTTTATTTTGATAATTAACCAGGCAAGCCACTGTAAAAAGTTCATTAAATATGTAAAAAAAGCTAAGTCTGGTCCTCTGGACATTCAAAAAACTGTCTACAGTATTTGTTTTTTGAATGTCCAGAGGACCAGACTTAGCTTTTTTTTTTTAAATATTTTTCTACCTGGAGCATGCATCAGGGTAAGTTCATTAATACTTCAAACAATTGATAGTGGGATATCAATTGTTGATATCACGCTATCAACAATTATGCATATATACACATAATATATGTATACACATATATTATGTGTATATACACATATGTGTATATGCACATAATATATATGTATATATACACTTACATCTGTATATATACTGTACACATAATATATATGTATACACATATTGTGTATATACACATATATGTGCATATACACAATATATATGTTTATATACATACATGTGTATATAAACATAATATATATGTGTATATACACATACATATACACAATATATATGTATACACGTATATATTGTGTGTATATACACATATATGTGCATATACTGTACACATAATATATGTTTATATTCACATACATGTGTATATACACATAATATATATGTGTATATACACATACATGTGTATATAGGAAATCCTTTCGGATTGCACGCTCAATGTGAACTCGCAGACGTGCAATTTTCTGTCTGGAGGATCCTCCGTGGAAAATGAAAAGAATCCGAAAAAAAAAAAAAAAATCCGAAAGAAAAAGTCCGTGGAAATTTAAAAGACCATTACATCAGCATGCTTAGGGACACAGCAGTGTTCGTGATAATGTTTAACTTGCTTCTGAAACGCGAGTTTCTCTTTTCTAGCTGTCTAAGTTCCTCAAAGCGGAAGCTAGCGAGCCGCATCCGCTCAGGCGGATGTGACGTCAGCGCCGCAGATGCAAAGAGCCTATTGTCCCCCTGGCGCTTTCAATAGCTGCCCACTGCACCACCTGGTGGTGGATGGGTTAAATGCAGAGACTAATTTCGTCATTGTATGGAAACATACAGTGATGACATTGTGTGACATTATTATTATATTATTATTTATTGATAAATGAAATGACAGAATGAGCCTATACTGCCCTCTGCTGTTCTAATGACAGCAGTACAGCAAGCTAACAAAAACTAATTTATTTGATTTTATTCTATTAATCCCCAATGGGGAAATTAATTCTCTGCATTTTTCCCATTGCACGTGAGGCAGAGCTGCCACCTAGGCATCCGGGGAGCAGCTAGGGGGGTTAAGCACCTTGCTCATGAGCCCAGAGTGGGGCAAATGAGGGTGGAGGCAGGTGTGGGTGTTTCAACTTTACCACCCACATTTTGATTGTTGTCGGTCCTGAGAGTTGAACCGGGGAGTGGACCAGTGTCCCTACGATCACAGGCCCACCCTCTTTAACCTCTAATCACACCATTTCTAAAAAAAAAAGAACAAGTCCTGAAACCTGGACTCACTCTGTAACACCTGATAGTTCTTCATCAATGCTAAAATACGGTAAAATCAAGTGAAAGCACACAAAAAAACAATAACTGAGGTAACAAGTGGCAAAACTGAAAATTCCATTAGCTAATTTTCCAAACATGCGATATCGTCACGACACGCAGGAACGATGAGTCTTAACCTAAAAGGCTGAATTGAGAGTTTGGTGTTTACCTGAGGTGGTTCTATGAACGCCAGCCAATCAGACGAGTGTGTTGGAAGTAGCCCCATCGACTGACACTTGTAGATGGCCAACGCTGCTCCCAGAAGGTTCCCGATCAGGTAGACGAGTCCCTGCAGCCACTGCTGACTGGAGCTCTCTAACAGCTTGAAGGCTGGAGCACACGAGGACAAAAAGATGAAAAGACCCGGAGCCAGAGGATTGTAGAACTTTATAAACGAGACCAGTGGACACTCACTGGCTGACATGGACATGAGAGCCTGAATGGGCCTCCAGGCCATCATGCAGACCATCATGATGGGGAAGATGGAGATGGTGTTGCCTGACATGTACATGATGAACAGGTTCATGGGGATCTGTTTTAGGGGCCCGAGGGCCACGTCCCAGCAGCGCTGTGCATCAACAAGCAGGGGAAGACAGAAGTTTACACATGGACACTTTTTACATGTCATACATGTCCATCTCATCATTTATGATTCAGTTTTCTTGAAATACGACGGTCGTTCATTCCAACACCTGTTATCCTTTCTCCTCTTTGCTTTTGTTCTTTACAAAACACCACATTGTCTGAGTATTAATTACCGGTACATAAAAGCACATTAATGTATTTTTTTTTTTATTAAGATCTTGGCTCACTTTCTCCACCAGGTTCTTGTCCGTCTCCTGGATGCTGGTGTCGGGAACTGGTTTCTCAGAGTAACCAATGGGATAGACGACGTCTCCCTGACCGCCCTGCCGATCGCGACTCCTGCAAGGTGGAGAAGCACCAACAGGTGAGCTTTTTAACTTAACCAACATTTAGAAAGCAGGTGTAAAGTTTGACCGGTGTGAGATTTAAATGGTTTCTGTATGACGCTTTATTTTTATTGGCCCGTTATTTAAATGTATGCTTGATCTAATTATATCTTGCACCCGCTCTTTAATGTTATACACCTTACTCCTGGGGGCTCTTCTATGTAAAGGATTATGGGTACAACTTCCTGTCTGACACAGGAAGTACCAGTAAACATTGGATTACCATGACAATGGTATGAATGACAATGAAGACGAAGGAGATGATTGTGGACTTCAGAAGGAACAAACACACCCACACCCCACTGTATATAGGTGGATCTGCAGTGGAGGTGGTCTCCAGCTACAAGTACCTGGGTGTACACTTGAATGATAACCTCAGCTGGAGCAACAACACCACCAGCCTGATCAAGAAAGGTCATCAGAGACTCTACTTCCTCAGACGGCTGAGACGAGCTGGTCTGAGAAGCTCAGTCCTCACCTCGTTCTACAGGTGTGCAGTGGAGAGCGTCCTGTGCTCCAGCATCAACGTGTGGCATGGAGGCTGCACAGTTGCAGAGAGGAAAGCTCTACAGAGAGTGGTGAAGGCTGCACAGAAGTCTGTGGGAGTCAGTCTCCCCACCATCACAGACATTTACACCTCCAGATGCAGAAAAAGAGCCACCTGCATCATGAAAGACCTCACTCACCCAGCACACTCACTCTTTGCACCACTCCCCTCGGGACGGAGGTTGAGGAGCATCAAATGTAGAACCACTAGACTGAGGAACAGCTTCTACCCTGAGGCTGTCAGACTCATGAATAAATAAATAATAAGAATAAACACTGCAAAATGTCACATCATGTTGATACTGATCTGTTTCTTGTTGCTGCGTTCATCTGTGACCATCTGCTCATAATGACTCATGTTCGTGCTGCTGTTTATAATGATGTTTTTCTACTACATTAGGGCTTAGTGTATTACTAGCTGATGTCTCTCTTAGTTAATCCTAGATGTTATTATTGTTTTTCTCTTGCATTTGTTGTTGGATGTAACTGGGACCCTGTGTACATAATCTCGTTTTCAACACATGTACTACATGCGGTGCAAATGACAATAAATTCTCTCTGACTCTGACAATGGAGCACAGATCGTGATTTATTTGAAAGTAATTTCCATTTATTTTAGCAGATAAAACTTTTTGTTTTGTTTAACAAACGTAAAGTTTACTAAAATAGCTGAATTCAGGTATATGTGTTCGCGGCTGCAGAACAACCAGACCAAACTCAATCAGTGGCTACAACAACAGAGTTTTGAACACGGACCCAAAACAAAAAGAGTGTTTCTGTGAAAAGACGTATAGTTTCCATCATCTACCTACAGATGAGGAGTTCAGAAGAATGTGGCTGAAAAATGTGAACTGCTGCTGCATGTGTGCTCATTTCACTCTGTTGACAAACCTGCATCCTACTTTGTGTCTGGACTACCGGTACAATAAACCACGAGAACATCAGATATGCACATAAATAAATGCCGGTTCTGGTCTGCGCCCAAAGTCACACCCATAATTTAAGGAAGGCAGCATAGGGGTTAGGAATAAGGTGGATGGGAGTGCATTGGTGCCTCTGGCTTGGGTAGCTTGCACATCTGGAAAGGCATCACTAATGCAAAAAAAAGTACATACAGGTTTTAGAACAACATATGCTCCCTTTCAGACATGTTTGTCAGAGAAAGCCTTGCACATTTCAGCAAGACATTGCTAAACCTCATAATGGCATCCATTACAACAGCATGGCTATGTAGAAGGAGTCCAGTGTTGAACTGACCTGCCTGCAGTTCAGACCTCTCACTAATTGACAACATTGTGAGAGAAAAATTCTGCAAAGAAGGCCCAGGACTGTTGAACAGATAGAATCCTCCATCAGAACAGAATGGGACAACATTCAACTCCAAAAGCGCCACAACTCATCTCCTCAGCTCTTAGATGTTTACAGACCGTTGTGAAAAGAAGACGCTTCACAGAGAGAAACATGGTGTGATCCAAACTTCCTGTGTCCTCTGGACTGTTCTGGACTCTCTCCTGTACTCCTTCAAGGTAATGCTCGTTCGAGTTACATCTCTCTGCTTCTTGTATATCTTTTTCGGAGCCGTGGGCCTGCTGCTAGCGGCTAGCTCTGTGCTAGCCTCCTCCGGCTCGTGGATGTTGACGTATTCCGCTTCGCAGTTGTTTGAACTTAACAACTGCTCCATTCCTCCTTCTATTTCCACCATCAAACAACTGGGACTTCTGCGTAGACCTCGTTACATCCATAGAAGCTCTCGAAAGAAAACCGTTTATTCTCAAGCGAACTCGGATTCGATTAGTGCTGTCTGGACTGAGAGACGTGTCGCACCTCGATGGCGTCATCAGAACGCTGCGTCTGTAGGCCTTTGTAGTCCTCTGCGCACGAAGTGGCGAGGAAAACGTGGAGTGGACTTCAGTCTGCTTAAACCGGTTCAAAAAGCTCCTATTCCAACTGGTATTAAATTAGAACTTTTCAATGTGCAGTCTCTTTCCAACAAGTCATGTTTAATTCATGATCACATTCTGGAGAAGGACTTGGACCTCATGTGTCTTACAGAGACGTGGCACCAACCAGATGTGTTCAGTTCTCTGAATGAGGCGTGTCCCTCTGGATACAGTTATCTGCAGAGAGCCCGCAGCACTGGCCGCGGTGGTGGTCTGGCGGTAATTTATCGCAGTAATTTAAAATTGTCTCATCTGTCTTCTCAGGACTTTTCCTCTTTTGAATGTCTGGCTTTCAGCTTCAAAGCCCCACTCCTGATGAATGTTATATTAATTTATAGACCTCCCAAACCGCATGTTTCATTTAACTCAGAGATGCATGACCTCCTCACTTTTTTCTGCACCTCCCCTGTGAAGACTATTTTTCTTGGCGACTTAAATATCCACGTGGACAATTCTTCTTCACCTCTGGCAACAGATTTTAAGTCTCTTCTGGACTCTCTTAATCTCACTCAACATGTTGACGCCCCTACGCACAGCAGGGGGCATACTCTGGATTTGGTGATTACAGACACTGTACTCATCAATAACTTATCTGTATATGACCTGGGTGTCTCAGACCACAGGGTCATCTCCCTGGAAGTGCCTTCATCTTCGCCTGCTTCAAACCCAAAACGACCCATCCAGTTCCGTGACCTTAAAAACATTTCCCTTGATGTTCTGTCTGCTGATCTTCACACCCTGACCGCTGTCAATCATCCTTCTGCAGATGACTCTGTGGATTACTACAACCAATCTCTTCGGGAGCTCCTGGACCTACACGCCCCCTTGAAGACAAGACTGGTGTCTTTCTCGCGTTCAGCCCCTTGGTACACTGATGAGCTGCGCAAGATGAAGGCAACTGGCCGTGCTATTGAGAGACGTGTAAAATCATCTGGTCTCTCTGTGCATAAGCAGGCATATAAAGAACATCAGAAAGCGTACGCCTTTTCTTTAAAAGAAGCACGCTCCAAATATTATTCTAACATCATCAACACCTGCCCTGGAAACTCTAAACAGCTCTTCTCCACAATCACTCGTCTGCTTAATCCCATTAAGCAAACTCTTGAGGACTCTGCTCAAAAATGCGACCTGTTTCTTTCATCTTTTAAAACCAAAGTTGACACTATCAGATCTCAGCTCCACAACCTCCCCGTTCTCAGTGTGCCACCCACCCGTCTGCATTCTGGGACCCTAAACAGCTTTGACGAAGTTGTTCAGAGTGAGGTGGAGGCCATCATCAAGAAAATGAAGCCTTCATCCTGCGCCCTGGATCCTTTCCCCTCGTCTCTCATAAAAACCAATCATTCTGCAATAGGCCCACTTATCACTCAAATAATAAATCAGTCTCTACAATCTGGTCATGTTCCACTGCCTCTAAAAACCGCCATCATTAGGCCTCTTCTGAAAAAATCTAATTTGGATCCCGACATTTTTTCTAATTACCGCCCAATTTCACACCTCCCTTTTCTGTCTAAAGTGCTGGAAAAAGCTGTTGCTGCTCAGCTGCAGGATCACCTACAACAACACTCCCTGTATGAGAAGTTCCAGTCTGGATTCAGGGCAGCTCACAGTACAGAGACTGCATTGCTGAGGGTTACCAATGATGTCCTCTTGGCTGCTGACACTGGCTCTCCCTCCATCCTTGTCCTCCTTGACCTCACTGCAGCCTTCGACACTGTGGACCATAGTATCCTCCTCCACCGTCTTCATGTGGAGGTCGGTCTCTGCGACACAGTCCTGGACTGGTTCAAATCTTTCCTCTCCAATAGGCTGGAATGTGTTAGTCTTGGCAACGCCACGTCCCAGACAGTCTGTGTCTCCTGTGGTGTCCCTCAGGGGTCGGTTCTGGGGCCCCTGCTGTTTTCCCTTTACATGCTGCCTTTAGGTCAAATTATTAATCAGTTCAACATTTCTTTTCACTGTTATGCCGACGATACACAGCTTTACATCAGGACTGGAGCATCCTCATCTTCCACCTTGTCATCTCCATCTTCACTCACTGCCCTCTCTGCCTGCCTGGAGGCAATTAGGGCATGGATGAATCAGAACTTTCTTCAATTAAACTGCTCCAAGACTGAGGCCATACTGATTGGCACCCCTCACCAGGTACAAACATCTCCTATAACAAGACTTTCCTTTTCTGGACAAGACATCCCCCTCTCCACCTCTGTTACTAATCTTGGAATAAAAATGGACTCCAATCTTACATTTGAAAATCACATTAAGCATCTGTTTAAAACTTGCTTCTTCCATCTTCGAAACATCTCCAGACTTCGCCCATCCCTAACTTTTTCCGATGCTGAGAAGCTCGTCCATGCTTTTGTCTCCTCCAGGCTCGACTACTGCAACTCCCTGTTTATTGGAATCCCTGGCAAAAACCTTCAGAAACTTCAATATATTCAAAACAGTGCAGCAAGGATCTTGTTGAGAGTTCGTAAATTTGAACATATTACGCCCATTCTCCATAACCTTCATTGGCTTCCTGTCGCCTACAGAATTCAGTACAAAACTGCTCTCATTACACATCAATGCTTACACGGAACTTCACCAGATTATCTGAAGGATATTCTTATTCCATACTCATCCACCCGTTCGCTGCGGTCACAGAGCAGTAATCTCCTTCACATTCCGAGAACCAAATTAAGGACCATGGGTGACCGGGCTTTCAGTGTGGCTGCCCCCCGCCTGTGGAACTCTCTTCCTGACTGTCTGAGAGCCCCACAGTCTGTGGTTGACTTTAAGAGCGGCTTGAAGACCTTTCTTTTCAACCGAGCATACTCTACCTCCTCATGATTCTACTTTTGATCTTAGCTGATACTGTTATTGATTTTAATTGTTTTATTATTTGTTTTATTGACATTTAATTCTGTTGCACCTTGTAGCACTTTGAGATTTTCATTA
>JBBPBX010059300.1:5750-20750 GCA_038048925.1 Garcialebias charrua
ACATTCAAGGTAATATTATTCTGAATAAAACAAATAAAGGTGTGCATATCTTTACAAATGATGGGGGTTATTTAAATGTGTTTTTTTAAGGGACAGTCCTGAAAATTGTCTCCTTCAGCAGGCTGTCCTAAATGTGTTAATATCAAAGTATTTTTTTTTCATGTAATTGTAATTAGATTGTCTTTTGTTAATGAAACATCCACAAATATACCAGAATCCAAGTTTTTTTTAACTAGACCAATGGATTTTTAGATGATAATTATCAATGACAACGTTTATCAGTCAGTAGCTTAGTGTTTGGCTGAATGGTTATTAAGAAAAGTTACTTTTCCTCTAAGTTACTTGTCAAAGTTTTCATCCAGCTTGTTTAATGTTTTAACCAGCAGCATCAGGTTTCAGAGCCTTGGTGGTTTGACCTTTTTTAAGTGGTTCACTAGAGAATCACTTTTAACTATATACAGGTAGTCCCCGACTTACGAGCGAGTTCCGTTCCTCCGAGGCGCTCGTAAAGCGAAAATTCGTAACTTGGAACGGCCGCCACGTGTCTCGTAAGTCCGGAATTTCGCTCGTAAGTTGGAACGGTTTTGCTAGCGCGACTACAAACACTCGTTTTTCATCGAAAAACTGCTTACGAGTGCATAAAAATGATCGGAAACGTGTGTCCACATGTTTAGCTAACGAACTGTGGTGAAAAAACACAGAAAAACTCGGTATTTTTTGCGTTTTTTCCAAAAATTCGCCAGCTCGTAAGTCCGGAACCTCGTAGGTCAGAGCGCTCGTAAGTCGGGGACTACCTGTAAATGATGTATTAGATAATAATAATAATAATAATAATAATAATAATAATAATAATAATAATAATAAACTTTATTTGTATAGCACCTTCCTACAATGCCTTGCATTGACCAAGGTGCTTAACAGGACAGAAAATATAAAAACTGGTACAACAAATCAGTGAAAATAGAATAAAAAAACAACAGCAATAAAAGGAGGCAATGGAAATAAAAATGCTACATACTAAAATACCAAAGTAATAAAAGTTACACACTGAAAGCTTTTTTGAACAAGTGGGTCTTCAGTCTGGTTTTGAACAGAGTCAGATCAGAGGTGGCACGCAGCTCAAGGGGGAGACTAGACAGATCCAGGATTTTTACAGACCACAATCGCTAAAAACTGATGTTGAGCTAAAGATTTTGAGGTTTTTAATGAGTGTTTCATTAAGCTCAGATGGAAATAAATCACTTTTCCTCAAATCAAAATTGAAACAAACAAAATCTAAGCCATCACATGCTGTCGATGTACAGGTAGTCCCCGACTTACGAGCGAGTTCCGTACCTACGGGCCGTTCGTAAGTCGAAAATCCGCAAGTAGGATCACATACAAAAAAATAAAAATAAATATTTTTTTATAAATAAATAGATGTACAGTACTGTTCAGTCACCAAGCACTTAGCCTATCCTAACAGTTTTTAAAGATGAAGGAGTGAGTTGAATTGTCTCCCTTTCACATAAAGGGAGCTAGCTTCCTTTATGTGAATGGAGCCTGCTAGAGAGGAGAGAGACAATTCAACTCACTCCTTAACTATGTTATGATAGGCTAAGTGCTTGGTAACTGTACAGTACTGTACATTTATTTATTTATTATAAAAATAAAAAAAATTATGAGATGCGCATTCGTAATTCCGAAACGTCGTAAGTCGGGGGCGTCATAAATCGAGGACTACCTGTATTTGGTATTTGCTCCTTTTCTGACTCTGCATTCTTCTAATTCCTGTCATTTCTGCAGAGTTGTATCTTCTACAGTTTTCTGTATATTTTGCTACACTTCATTTTTTTCATGGTGACAACTGCTGACCCAGAGCTTCCCTCTCATCTCCTCCAGTTTATTCAATATCTGATCGGCCCCTTCGCAGATAAACCATAGTAATTGTGTTTATGAATCCCTGCTGGGCTTTCAGGCCTTATTTGTGGTACACATCCTCTTTAAATCAAACACACACACACACACACACACACACACACACACACACACACACACACACACACACACACACACACACACACATACACATACACATACAGAGAGAGTTCTGCTTTTCTTGAATCTGAAGCGAGTCGTTTCTCAAAAGCTTTCAACAAAAGACAGACAAGATGTGATCAGTACTGCTGGACCAGGCTGATCACATTTAATATATGATTCTGTATTTTCTGTCTTAGTCTGCCACATTTTCTGTAGATGAATGTGAAAGTATGTTCTTTGAGAGCAACTATAATCTCTGGGTCAGGTTGTGTTGTTTAAACACATTCAGTTTATGGGAAACTTGTTACCCTGCAGAACAGAGACTGTTAAACAAAACAAGTCTGTCACTATTATTAGAGATGATGGCATGTGATCAACAGCAAATAAAGCATTAAGTAGATACATTTTAATACAATAACAAAAAGCACGTAGATGCTGTGTCGAAAATAATGAAAAATTAAAAGCCTGTCGGTCCTCATATGAATACATATTTCCTGAAGCCTTTTATGCCACAGCTTTCAACACGTCCTCTTATGATCACAGTCTAACATTCAATGATAGCACCCTACACACCAATTAATAATGAGAAGTGGCGACCCGACGCATCGAGTATGTGACGCGGAGGGACCCTGAGCCCAAGCATCAATATATGACGAGTAGGGAGTGATGTAAAGAGACAAGTTGTAGTTTTGATCTACCATTAATCTTGCAAGATGTTCAACCTCAGCTAAATATGTTGATGGGTAAGTATCTGCCACTACCACCAAATATATCTCAATATTAGCTATACAGTATTGATTGACTAAGGTCATTTTTGTGTTGGCTAAAGTCAAGTACCTGTAGTGGCCATCTTAAATTGGGTTTACCCTAAATGGTATTCAGTTGTAGATGTACATTCAGTGATTATTTTCAGATGACATTAAACTCTATTTAGCGGTTCCTGAGCATTTTCACTAAGAGACAAGGTTAACTCCAGTAGTGGATGTTAAAGTTTTAGGGATGCACAATATTGGATTTTTGGCCGATATTCGATATGTTAAAACGCATTTGTCTGATAACGATACCAATACTGATATTTTTTTCCCTAGACTTACTTACAGAGACTACAAAGTTTTCTCTGCTGTGTAATTAAAACACTTTATTCTGCATGGTCTTTGTTAATTTGGCCTGCTACCAAATGCAGATGCCAAAAAGGGGCTGAAAATGATGCAACACTTCAACTTGGATTATGTTTAATGTCAAATGTATTCAGGACATTAACTCTAACACAACGACAACACTCGAACAGTGCAAATTTTCACAAATCTAAACTCAGCGGCGCACATGATGTCAAACATAATGTTGTGCTGGTGCTGCAGACATCCTTGTCACGGGGTTGTCATACAAAAGCAGCGCCTTGTATATCGGTGAGTTTGTTTTGATGGAATGACCGATGTCCGATATTTAACTTTATCGCTAATATCAGCCGAAACCGATACCATGCCGATAATATTGTGCATCCCTATAAAGTTTAAAAGTAGATCTGATCCATTAGTGCTCAAAGGTCCCTTCTACTACTACACCAAGTTTTAGCTCAGTATCTGTAAAACTGGCTGAGTTATGGTGATTTATTTATTTTAGGTCAGCTGGCCGTGGCACAGGCTAACCTCACCAGAAACATGAATACAGTAGATTTATGATGTACTTGAATTTCGCACGAAGTCCATAGCCCACACACATACACACACTTGACCATAACGTATGTGAGGTTTATGTTATTGTCTTCCTTGTGTAAATAAATAACACTGGAGATGAGAGTAATATCTAACATTTTCCTCTTTTCCTGCTTTACTGTATAGTCACTTCAAATTCACAATAAACTCTGTTTTGTCCTTATGTCTTTTAGTTCATGTCAGCAGCATCTGTTATTGTGTCCAGAATCAACCTTTGTGTGGGATTTTAAAAACCTTTGCATCCCATTCCATCCTGCATTATTAAACCTGACGTGTTTTTTTTTTGTGTGTTTTTTTTCATGACGCTGTGCTCAAGTTCATGAAAGTTTAGCCCGGGTTAAACCCTGCTGGCTACGAGATGCTCAAGAAAGAGTAAATAAGTGTATTTATTTTTGGGTGGGAAGAGATTGGATGATATAAATAATAGATGGATGCACAGGATGCTCGGTTCTGCTTGAAAAATAAATAATAATGATAAAACAAAAACTCCCAGCTGAGTCAAATCCTTCACATAAATCAATAAACAATCCAGAGCTGCAGACTTTGTTTTATTGCTGCTCAGAGGAAGATAAAGAGAAGTGTGACACAAAATGTAAACTGATCATGTGCTAGAAAATTATTAATGGAAGAAAGGATCCACATAAATACTCCTCCTAAAAATCAACAACTTTTTATCCGTGTTTTAGTTTATCTTGAAAATCAGCCCGTGATGGAGGCTAACTCGATGTGATCTTCAGTTTTTTTTAAATAATTTATCGCTGCCAGGAACATGATGCAATCTATTATAATTAACTATTATTATAGTAATTATTATTAACAAGATAATAGTATTAATAATAGTATTATTGTTATTAATTATATTACTGTTATCCTTGTATATAATACCTTGTGCATGTGCTAGTTTGTCTGTTAGCAAAAAAAAATCTTGTGATATATTATTATAAGAGCACTTTATTGAACTTAACATAAAAATGTTTACAACTCAGCAAATTTTACAGATATTGAGCTAAGCCTTTGTGTGGTAGTAACTGAGAGTTATCCCCAACTCTTACTTTGAACATTAACAGATCATGCAATTTCTTTATTATTTTTATCATTATTATTATTATTTTGGCATGCATGCAAGTTTTAAACAATGCTTCTTTATTTTTTTTTCAAGAAGTGCAAGTTTCATGTTTCCTTTTTTCAGCTGTTACCTCAAGAAACGTTTTTCGGGGGTGGGGGGGAATAATTTCACTCAATTTTTTTTTTTTTATTAAGTATAATCTACTGGAGATGAGGAAAGTAATTTTTCACATCTCCTTGACACCATCCTGAAAATGAACAGTTTACTTTCCTCGTACATCAGATCTTTGTTATATTTTATGAGGTCGACAGCTCACGTTTGCCAGTGAGATCATCAACTATTAACCAGCCTTAGAGCAAGGCATTACTTTGAGATGCAAATTGAGTAGGAATACAAATGCTAATGTCAACACGAACTGGCGGGATGAACTGAGCTGTGGGCGAAAACAACTTGGTGGCAAAATATGTTATGTGTCTTAAAGATGAATGAGCTTGCAGAGCATTTCTGTTCTTCTTCTGGCGCTCAACTGGTTAACTCCAGCACTCCCATGCTGCTGATTTCCAGCAGAAATCTCCTGAAGCCCCCAAAAGAAACAGAAAAGTGACCTTGTGAGATAAACAAGCAAATGAAATCTGTGTGCATTTCCAATTTAAGTGTTAGTCGGAGTGGTTTAGCCAAGAATAACTTTGTAAACGTGTAAATTGTCTTGCTTCTTTCAACTTTCACAGGAGAAGTTTCCTGTTACTGTTATCCTTTTCGATAACACAAACCAAAAGGAAGCTCTAGGTGTTGACACTGCAACTGTACTCTTTGTTTAATTTCTCCCTTCTTGCCAGTGCTATTCTTGTAACTGCAGTAGATTTTAAAGAAAAGTACAACTGTGAGTAGTTACTACCAGGGTCCAGGCTGCTTAAAGCATGTCGACCATGGCAAATGTTGCCCCAATCACCCTGTCAAATGTCAGAGTCAGAGAGTCAGAGAGAATTTATTGTCATTTGCACCGCATGTAGTACATGTGTTGAAAACGAGATTATGTACACAGGGTCCCAGTTACATCCAACAACAAATGCAAGAGAAAAACAATAATAACATCTAGGATTAACTAAGAGAGACATCAGCTAGTAATACACTAAGCCCTAATGTAGTAGAAAAACATCATTATAAACAGCAGCACGAACATGAGCAGATGGTCACAGATGAACGCAGATAGTCACAGATGAACGCAGCAACAAGAAACAGATCAGTATCAACATGATGTGACATTTTGCAGTGTTTATTCTTATTATTTATTTATTCATGAGTCTGACAGCCTCAGGGTAGAAGCTGTTCCTCAGTCTAGTGGTTCTACATTTGATGCTCCTCAACCTCCGTCCCGAGGGGAGTGGTGCAAAGAGTGAGTGTGCTGGGTGAGTGAGGTCTTTCATGATGCAGGTGGCTCTTTTTCTGCATCTGGAGGTGTAGATGTCTGTGATGGTGGGGAGACTGACTCCCACAGACTTCTGTGCAGCCTTCACCACTCTTTGTAGAGCTTTCCTCTCTGCAACTGTGCAGCCTCCATGCCACACGTTGATGCTGGAGCACAGGACGCTCTCCACTGCACACCTGTAGAACGAGGTGAGGACTGGGCTGCTCAGACCAGCTCGTCTCAGCCGTCTGAGGAAGTAGAGTCTCTGATGACCTTTCTTGATCAGGCTGGTGGTGTTATTGCTCCAGCTGAGGTTATCATTCAAGTGTACACCCAGGTACTTGTAACTGGAGACCACCTCCACCGCAGATCCACCTATATACAGTGGGGTGTGGGTGTGTTTGTTCCTTCTGAAGTCCACAATCATCTCCTTCGTCTTCTTCACATTCATGTGAAGGTTGTTCTCTTTGCACCAGCTCTCCAGATGTTCCACCTCCTGTCTGTAGCTGGATTCATCATTATCTGTGATGCATCCCACCACAGCTGTATCATCTGCAAACTTAACAAAATGATAAGGTGTATTTGAGGCGTACACAGCAAACGCCTCACTAGGAAAGCCCACCGCATGGCAGGTGATCCCACACACCCACTACACAGCCGCTTTAGACTGCTGCCATCAGGGAGGAGACTGAGGAGTCTCCAGGCTCGTACCAGCAGACTGAGAGACAGCTCTGTTCATCAGGCAGTCAGAATGCTAAACACTCTGCCTGCTCTGCCCCCCCTCCCATTTGAACTGCCTTAACACAAAAAACTTTCTCACACATTGCCACTCAACAAAGTTTTTAACACTGGACTCTGTGTCATCAAACGGGTTGTTCACTGAACTCTCGGTCATGTGTTCATTCAGTTTGCACTACTTCTCATATTTGCACTAATGTTTGTATTACATTACTGCCTATAGTCATACTACTGTTTACATTCACTGTTTACATTTATTAATACTGTTTACATTTATTACTACTGCTTTACATTTATTACTACTGTTTACATTTACACTACTTTTGTCTACACTACTGCAGATACATATACAGCATTCTCTGACTAGCCTTATCTAAGGATGCCAAATGTGCCTTATGTGCCTTACTTCATATGCCACTTTGCCTCTATACCGGCATCAACTACCTCATACATATACTGTGTACATCAACTTATATGCTGCTGTGCCACTCTTTGCAAATGTCAACGCTAGAAACTTCAGTTTATTTTATAGATTTACGTTTTTATACTTTTCATACTACTGTACTATGCAAAAACTCAGGACAGTATTACACTTTTATTATTTCATTTTATGCTTATGTTCATTGGGTGTTTGGTGTTTCAGTGTTGGTGTAAATGTTCATACTGTAGTGGACCTACCCAGGGTCAAACTAAGGTTTTTGAACTGTCCAGTGATGACCTTTACTGACCTCTCAGTAAAGCAAGACATTTACTACAAAATCATTCCATTAGTTGTAATCTTAGAACATAGTCACCAAAAGAGACTATTTCTATCTTTGATTTTATTCTAATGTGACCAAAAGAATAACTTTTGTCATTTTCATGATGTGTGCTTTTAAGCTGTGTTATTCTGTAAGAGTTAAACGGTGTTCACTGCTGTGTTAAAGGTGAAGTCTCGGGTCACAGAGACCGGACGGTTTTGTTTAGAAAGTCAGAAGACAGTTAATCTGTTGTTTTTCATGAAAAGGGCTCCAGCTTGCTGTCTTTTCCTAAACAATTTCCCTCTGCTGCTGGCTGTAACCTTGGGTCGCGATTACACAAGTGAACTGCTCGACTGGTCCACGGACCAATGAAAAAGACACAAGTCTCATCTCTCATCTCATGATCTTTTTAAGTTCTAAGTTTTGCTAAACACTTCAGAGTTTGCTGGGAGCTTCAAAAGAGATGTGAACCTTCCCAAAGAGCTGAATGACCACCAGTCACGCGCTAAGGACTCGTCATCCAGCTGGGACTGATAACATGTTGTTATGGGTCCACTTCGAACGAGCGTGAGCTCAAAACTTTGTTTATTCCTTCCTGGAATAAGTTTATCTTGAAGTCAGAGGCCAGGAGCTGACATATTCTCTGATGACCAAGCGGGAACCAGGAGACGTTGAAACGTAAACTAGAACCAGTTTTGGACGTGCTGGGACTAAAGGACTCTGTGCATCTGAAGGCTGGTGTCATTTCTTTATCAGACTCGTCGTCGAAAGGTAAAGAGCTGTTTACAAAACGTACCTGGATTTTAGCAGAAGTCGGATGGAAGTGTCACTTTTGGTATCATGCTCAAGATAATTTCCTTTAAACCATCTCCCATCTTCCTCCTATCTTTTTCTCTCAATCTAAGCTGGAAACTACTTTAAGCTGAAGAGCCCACAGACTAAATATGTTCAACATCCAGTATTGAAGTCTGCTGTGTTAAATTTAAGTGTGCTGACGTATTTAAATTGAAAGAAAGTGAAATCATGTCAATCAAGTGTAATGGTGTTAATTTAGTTGATTCATTTTAAATAAATGATAGTGTCTCTTTGACATATCAAGCTAAGTTAACGTGTCCATTGTCACTCTATAGCTCTGTTTATTTATCCATCATAAAGATCACAGAAATATTGGGTAAACTGAAAAAGAAAAGAATCCGTGAAATTACTATTCAATCTGAATAAGTAAGTTAATTAAGGATAAAGAGGTCAGTATTAATACTGACCCCTGTTAAAATCCTTTAGTTACATCTGGGTGGCACTATATGTGTTTAAAGACACAATATATGGTCTCCCTCATGTTTCCTTCAATACTTTTATACTATTATGAAAAAACTCAGGACAGTGTTACACTTTTTTACTATTTTATGCTTATGTTTATTAAATGTTTTAGTGTTTAGTGTTTAGATGGTTACTGTTGCACCGAGGGACTGAGAGAAACGCAATTTCGGTCCTGTGTATGTCCTGTACATATTGCAGTTCTGACAATAAAGTTGACTTTGACTTTGACTTTGACTTGATGTGTATAGAAATTGTATTAAATGAATCTCGTTCCTCAAAATCTACAAACTATACCCCATTATGACAATGTGGACGTTTTTATTCTTTATTTTTGCAACTTTAAAACTAAAAAACTAACTAATCCCATTTACTTAAGTATTCTCAGCCATGAAGCTCAAAATTGAGCTCAGATGCAGACTATTTCTACTGATCATCCTTGAGATGTTTCTACAACTTAAATTGAGTCCACCTGTGGTAAATTCAGTTGATTGGACTTGATTTGGAAAGGCACACACCTGTCTATACATCCAGGGTATCCGCGGGGTTGTAAAAGGTATTGAAAGGTAGTAAATGAAATTAACACAAATTAAGGCCATTAAAAAGTATTAAAAAGTAATAAACGTCATCTGACGAGGTATTAAATTTTTTTAAACCTACACAACTATATTTTTCCCTTTCTGTCGTCTAAAAAAAGGTCTGTGAATTTATTTATCTTTTCTAATTTTATGTTCCAAGTAGGACCTTAGCTAAAACAAAGACGTCATATCGTCAGTCAGTGTGCGCGCGCACCTACAGCTGGTATCATGTCTGTAAAAAGAAACAGGAAAGAGGAGCGCGACTTTATCTTCCGACATTTAACAAGAAATTTACCTAAACAATTGTTTGTTAGCTCGAAATTATAGCAAAAGGGGTGTCTCAGTCTAACGTTTTCTTAATAAAAGTACTTTAATGGTTAAATCGGCTTTATTAAAAAAAAAAGTGTCGCTGCCTCAGTGCCTGTGTGCACCGTGATTGCTCAGCGGTGAAAACGGGAAGAGGGAGCGCGGCTCGTTTCGCCGTCATTTAACAAGAAAAATACCTAAACAATTCTTTGTTAGCTCAAAATTATAGCAGAGGTGTTTTTCTGTCTGTCATTTTCTTAGTAAATGCACTTTAATGGTCAAATTAGCTGCATTTCGCCACCGTGGTGCAGCTTGCTGCTGGATTGAAGGTTCAAGCAGAGAGGTGGGGAGAGTATGGCAGGCCGATTGAGTCATTAATAGCTAGTGAAGATTCTCAGTCATCCAGGACATGGTGAATTCTAAAAAATGCAATAAAAAAACAATAAAGTATAGTATAATAGTATAATAAATAGTATAATTAATAAAGTCCAGTTGTTTTTGTCTTGAACTTTTTTAAATTTGTCATTATAGGCACGTTTTCCTATTACATGATACAACAGCAAGCCATACATTACTACAATAGATATCATGAACTGTTTTTTTTTTTTTTTCAGTCAGAATGAATGAAACGGCCATATTTCAGTGTTATGGTTTATAAATATGGGGAAAAAAATCTATAAATATGTCACTTCGTCTTATAAGTTGCAAGGCATGTAAATTATGCAAAAACTGCAACTTACAGGATGAAAAATACAGTAGTTATTATTTTCTATCTCTCTTTTTGAATTATGCATGTGTTCAGTGTTGAATTATTTTAACTAAACTGTTCTGTTTTCAAGTTTACAGTTTTTGTTTGCCATTAGAGATATGTTATGTGTGGGAACAATTAAACTTTTTCTCTTGGGTTAGATTTAAATAACAAGTAGGTCAGTGCTTTTATTGAGGCAAGAAGCAAATTGATGTATCCAGTAATTGTTATAAAACTACATTTACTACCAAAGTTTAGGAAGAAAATGACAGTAATCTACCACTTTACAATTAGTTGCTCTAAACTGAAGTACAACAGGTTGCCGCTACGGTTACAGCTCGGTGCCGTGATGGTATTAAAAAAATATTTTGATGGTATTAAAAAGGTATTAAAAGGTATTAAATTCAACTCTGGAATTTCTGCATATACCCTGACATCCATCCATCCATCTTCTTCCGCTTATCCGGGGTCGGGTCGCGGGGGTAGCAGCCTAAGTAAGGAGGCCCAGGTCTATACAGTGGGGTAAAATAAGTATTTGATACACTGCCAATTTTGTAAGTTTTTCCACCTACAGACACTGGAGAGGTCTCTAATTTTAGTAGGTACACTTCAAACGTGAGATACAGCATCTAAGAAAAAAAAATCCATAAAATCACAATGTATGATCTTTTAAAATAATTAATTTGCATTGTATTGCATGAAATGAGTATTTGATACAATAAAAAAAAACTGAACTTAATATCTGGACTTTGAACTTAACTTATATACTTGTATACTTCCTGCTTGCTCTCGACGAAGACAGACACTTTTTCTCCCGCTCCTGCCTCCCTCTTGCTTTTTGCTCTTGTCCTGTGAATCTTTCTCAGATCCTTTCTTTACACCTCTGTGGACCTGTATCAGAGCTGAGCCTGCTAATAGACATTGTACCATCTCTTATCAGAACTATGGAACTTTCTGGCAGCGCTTACGGACAACTCACCGTCTTTGTCAGCCTTCTTCTCATAAATGCATCATGATGTCATTATGTGCTGTTTATGTGTGAGGTCTTTTTTTATTTTTTTATTTATTTTTAATTTCTCACACTGTTCCCTGGCCAGGACATGGTGCAAGATACTTTTTTTTTTAAACTTCCCCTCCCTTGGTGTTTTCTCTTTTCCATAATTTTGTCTGTTTGTCATTCTAAAACAGGCGTCACTTGTAAATGAGTCTCCGAGGCTCAGTGTAATTAATCTGTATGAATAAAGGTTGAATGAATGAATGGTACAGAAACCTTTGTTTGCAGTTACAGAGGTCAGACATTTCCTGGAGTTCTTGACCAGGTTCACACACTGCAACAGGATTTTGACCCACTCCTCCCTGCAGATCTTTTCCAGATCTTTCAGATTTCTGGGCTGTCGCTGGGCAACATTGAGTTTCAGTTCCCTCCAAAAAATTATATTGGGTTCAGGTCTGGAGACTGGCTAGGCCAGTCCAGGACCTTGAAATGCTTCTTATGGAGCCACTCCTTGGCTGTGTGTTTCGGGACATGCTGGAAGACTCACCCACGACCCATCTTTAATGCTCTTACTGTGGGAAGGTGGTTGTTGGCCACAATCTCGCGATACATGACCCATCCATCTTCCCTTCAGTACGGTGCAGTCGTCTTGTCACATTTGCAGAAAAACACCCCCAAAGAATGATGTTTTCCACCCTGTTGCTTCACAGTAGAGACGGTGTTCTTGGTGTTGAACTCATCCTTCTTCTTCCTCCAAACACGGCGAGTGGAGTTAATATCAAATAGCTCTATTTTGTTGTCATCTGACCACTTGACCTTCTCCCATGCCTCCTCCGGATCATCCAGATGATCATTAATGAACTTCAAATGGGCCTGGACATGTGCTGGCGTGAGCAGGGGGATCTAGGCACTTAGCCTATCCTAACACAGTACCCTACATAATTATCAAAAAACACTTATGTTTGGGAGCCATAATGAAGGGCAAAATGAGTTATTGGCCTACTGGGATGCTGGTGACGCTACCCTCGGTCCATCCGCCGTATTCCGTTTACGATGTAAAACCGCGTTCACAGTACAGTACAGTATTCCTCTGCCACTGTACCGCGTACAGTACAATATTTTCCGCCGCTGCACCGCGTACAGTACAGTATTTTCTGCCGCTGCTTTACGATGTTTACGACGTAAAACCGGTCCATCCGCCGTATTCCGCATTCCGTTTGCAACGTAAAACCGCGTTCACAGTACAGTGCAGTATTCCTTTGCCGCTACGTTTACGATGTAAACCTGGTCCATCCGCCGTATTCCGCATTCCATTTGCGACGTAAAACCGCGTTCACAGTACAGTTGTAGTGGACATGACCTTGTCCACTTTTAAGACACCTGTGTACTTTTGAACTGTCCAGTGATGACCTTTACTGACCTCTCAGTAAAGCAGGACATTTAACACAATTATTCCATTAGTTATAATCTGAGGACATATAGTCACTAAAAGAGACTATTTCTATATCTTGATTTTATTCTAATGTAATCAAGAATAACTTTTCTCATTTTCATGATATGTGCTTTTATGCTGTGTTATTCTGAAATGTGTTAATTACTGTCTTCACTGCTGTGTTTAAAGGTGAAGCCTTCGGGTCACAGAGACCGGACGGTTTTGTTTAGAAACTCAGAGACAGTCTGATGAGCAGGGCTCCAGCGTTATCTGTCTTTTTTCCTAAACATTTCTCTCTGCTGCTGGCTTGTAACCTTGGGTTTGATAAAGCAAGTGAACTCCTCTCTGTGTTCCTGCTTTTAAGTTCTAACTGTGCGGAAACGCTTCAGTCTTTGAATGGACAAAGAGTTTGAATGGACGGAGACCTGAAAGCTCTCTGCCTTGCAGCTGGTCAAGCTTGGTCAAGAGCCAAAGACTAACTTGTCAGCTAGAACTGATGGACGTCTCCATCCAGTTCCCCGAGCAAAAGCTCCAAAGTTCTTAATGAACTTCCTTTGAGAAACATCTCGTCTTGAAGTCAGCCAGAAGCTGCCACATGTTTCTGACGGCTGACGCGGATCCGAGGAGACGTTGGAAGTAAACGACCAGTTCAGACGTACGAGGGCCGGAAGGACTCCGTGCACCTGGGAGGCTGGCAATATCTTTATCAGACGCATCGTCAAAAGGTAAAGAGCGGTTTACAAACGTACCTGGGATTTAGCCGAAGTCGGATGGAATGTGTCATCTCTGGTTACACTCGAGATAAATAACTTAATCTCTCCAACCTCTTATTCCTCCTACTCTTTCCCCTCTCTATCTAAGCTGGAAACTATATTTTTAAGCTGAAATGCCCCTCAGACTAAATATGTGTAACATCCAATATTGAAGTCTGTTGTGTTGAATTTAAGTGTGCTGACGTTTTAATTTGAAAGAAAGTGAAATCATGTCAATCAAGTGTAATGGTGTTAATTTAGTTGATTTATTTTAAATAAATGATAGTGTCTCTTTGACATATCAAACTAAGTTAACGTCTTTGTCACTTAATGGCTCTGTTTATTTATCCATCATAAAGATCACAGAAATATTGAATAAACTGAAAAAGAAGAGAATCCGTGAATTTACTATTCAATCTGAATAAGTAAATTAATTAAGGTAAAAAGGAGGTCAGTATTAAACTGACCCCCCCTTTAACCCCTTTACATCTGGTGGCCTCGTATCGGCTTCTAAAAGTTTATTGATAAATCTGTGGTCTCAGTCATGAACTGTAACGTCATGTTTGCATAATAGGATCCAAGTTTTAGACTCTAACAGATTAATTATTTTGGCTGGAAAAGTGTTCAGAACGATTGCAGGACTGCAGTTAATGACATTTGAAGCTGAAATTGTTATTTGTTCAACTTTTGAAACGCTATAAGTAGTTTGGTGGGGATCTGTCTCGCTGTGTGGGAAGTGTCTGGTGGTTCTGATAAGGACCCGGTCCAGATTACGTTGCACAAGCTGAGGTAAACTCACTGCAAAATGACCGCCGAGTCAAATTGCCTGAAAAGCTAATTTAACATCTACAAGATTGCTGTGCTGGTATTTTACATGTTGGAGCAGGTCATAGAAGCATATAACTGTTAGAACGGTGTCGGATAGTGGTTCTGAAACCCGAGTTCTGCTCCTTTAAAGTGGACGGAACCGACCTGAACGCGGCTCCGAGGGAGTCCGTGTCGTTACAGTTGACGTGCTGGTTACTGAGCGTAGCTTAGTCGTGCCTGTTTTAAATGTGATTGCCACGTTTCAGAGTTTTGGGGAGTTAATTCGAAGCGTTTGAGTTGATTACGAGTCTATAAAGTTGTGTTTTGTTGTGCTAAGCTAACGTTAAAGAGCTACGTGTCCTAGTACACGTTTGTTTATGAGCTGTGAT
>JBBPBX010059301.1:9475-21817 GCA_038048925.1 Garcialebias charrua
CCCCCCACCCCCACCACCACCACCACCACCAAGTTGAGTTAAAATATGCAGTTACTTCACGCAACTTAAAAAAATGGTGGTTGGACGAAAGTTAAAAGAACAGCGTGGTTAAGATTCTGTTTGCTTTTCTGGCACTTGAAGAGAAGCGACAGACTTCAGAGGATAAAACTCTGTTTTTAAAAGACATCTGTTCAAAATAATCCTTACAAGGGTTGCTGAGCAAAGGGATGCTGATACATAATTACATAATTATAAGTTTTGCTTGGATTTTAACTGTTAAGATAAAAAGTAGAACAAGTTCTTGGCTAAAAATAGAAAAGTTTTGGTGCAAAATTTCAGAAAAACAACCTTCGTTTGACAACTTCCGGTAATTGCAAGAGTTAAGATAGAACAATAAAGTTGCACTTATTGAACATTTCACTTGAGTACAACGAGCTGAAATGGACTTGTAATGAACGAGAAACCAGTTCATTATCCACTGCTGTATCCTACTGGTTGATTTACATGGAACCAGAAATGCTCTGACTGTGGTTTTCTGAGTCGATTACGATCTAAGATTTTTGTGAAGCTGCAGATTCTGATTTTGAAGTCCTCAACTTACAACAGAGTTCCGTTCCTGNCACCACCACCACCACCACCAAGTTGAGTTAAAATATGCAGTTACTTCACGCAACTTAAAAAAATGGTGGTTGGACGAAAGTTAAAAGAACAGCGTGGTTAAGATTCTGTTTGCTTTTCTGGCACTTGAAGAGAAGCGACAGACTTCAGAGGATAAAACTCTGTTTTTAAAAGACATCTGTTCAAAATAATCCTTACAAGGGTTGCTGAGCAAAGGGATGCTGATACATAATTACATAATTATAAGTTTTGCTTGGATTTTAACTGTTAAGATAAAAAGTAGAACAAGTTCTTGGCTAAAAATAGAAAAGTTTTGGTGCAAAATTTCAGAAAAACAACCTTCGTTTGACAACTTCCGGTAATTGCAAGAGTTAAGATAGAACAATAAAGTTGCACTTATTGAACATTTCACTTGAGTACAACGAGCTGAAATGGACTTGTAATGAACGAGAAACCAGTTCAACCAATGGTGTAGTCTACATTTTTGTAGTGGGTATACTGTGCTTAGAAACCAAAGTACACTGGTTAGTACAATGTAATCGTTAATATATTTTGATTTTTAAGCGTATTGAACATTTCCAATTTTTTTCTTATGTTTATATATGAATAAATGAACAACAAACATTGTACAACAGTTGGCTTTGTATTAAAATCATGTTAGAGAATTTATGCAACAGTATCAAAGCACAGCGTTGCATACCGTTAGATTGTTTCAGAAGCGTTCAACTGCCATTTAACGTATCGATGACACGTGTCTAATGATAAGTCATGTGTCATTGGGCACTTTTAAGTGGGTATACTGAAATTCTTAAGCTTTTCTAGTGGGTATACTCCGTATGCCTGAGTATCACATAGACTACACCACTGTTCAACATTATCCACTGCTGTATCCTACTGGTTGATTTACATGGAACCAGAAATGCTCTGACTGTGGTTTTCTGAGTCGATTACGATCTAAGATTTTTGTGAAGCTGCAGATTCTGATTTTGAACTACAGGTAGTCCTCAACTTACAACAGAGTTCCGTTCCTGCGCGGCGGCGTAAAGAGAATTTTGGCGTAAGTCAGAACATACGTACATACTGAACCATATACGTACAGTACTGTATTTTACCAAGCACTTAGCCTATCCTAACACAGTACTGTACCCTACATAATTATCAAAAAACACATACGGTACATTTGGAGCCATAATGAAGGAAAAAAATAGTTAATTTCCTACTGGGAGCTGGTGAAGCCTTCCTCCATCTGTTAGCATGTTAGCTCGTTGTTCCTCCAAGCTCTGCAGCTGCCTATACTTTTCCACTGCTTCACGCGGTCCAGAGCTTTACAGTAAGGTCTGTTAGCATTAGGGTTGGGCATCGTTTAAATTTGAGCGATTCCGATTCTTTGTTTAGATTCCGATTCTTTTCAATTCTCGATTCCGATTCTTTTTGTAGGCGGGGTTAAAAAAAAGACATGTCAATTCAGTTCAGTTTATTTATACTGTATAGCTCCAAGTCACAACAGAAGTTGTCTCAGGGCACTGAACAGAAACAATCAAATATAAAAATAATAAGTTAACAGAAACTTTAATATAAAAATAATAAGTTAACAGAAACTTTAATATAAAAATAATGGTAACACTATTTATCTGAGGAGACTACTTTGAGTTTAACTCCATGTTATAAAAGAGCTACAGTAGTTACCCAGAGTTCTTTCAGGATGAAATAATTTGAACTTCTGTTTGAATTTAATGCTATGAACTTTTTCCTTTTTGTTAAATTTACTATGAATTTCTCACAGGGCAGATTACAGCCAACATGGAGGACTCCCCAGTCCACATTAGAGCCATCATGGAGGACTCACCAACATATATTATTATTATTATACATATAATATTGTCCAGTGTCTGATGCTACAGTCATGTTACTGATGGGCTAACCTGGTTCCACCACCAGCAGCAGGATCCTCAGACAAAACGGCTGGTGGGATGTCCTGGTACATCTGCAGCCCTCTCTCCATTTGTTTCTTCATGGACATGGAGCTGTGACATTATGTTCTGTGCTTCCTCAGCAAAAACGTCCTCCAGTGGAGACTTTCTGGACAGACTGCAGGGAGGTTCCTAAACAAACAACAGGTTTATCAGTATTATCAGTAAAAAGAGATTATTAAATCATTTTTAAGACTGAGAATGTATACAATTATTAGCTCTGTTGTTATTGCCTAACTAACCTATTCAATAATTCTTCAAACTGTGACATTCACTCATAATGGAATGAAAGAGAACATAAACAGAAATTATATAATAATGAAAACTAGAGACATTAAAACATTTTAAAAGACACTGAGAGAACTTTAAATGGATTAAGAATGTTAATAAGTGTTGGATTTGCTTAACTATAGTAGTAATGTGTCTGAGTGCAATGTAAGTGCAATCCATGGCAGGAGTTGAATCCACATCTGAAAAGGGATGCAACCTTTTCACAACATATGCTGTAACTGTTCTGTGGCACTCTTCATTCAGTTACACTGACGTTTTTACCTTGCACTGGTGAATACCATGGAGCCATTTCAGGTCGTTTGTCTAAGAAAACAATACGAGCTAACGTTAGCATCGTGTTTGTATTTGAGCTGACTTACCGCTTTAAGTGGAGTATAACTTGTTAGCTGCCTTAATGTTGGTATGAGACGTAGTTTATAGTTTATTTATTTACCTGATGGGAGCCTGATGGAGCCGAAGAGGTAGTGAAAAGTCCGGCGGAGCGTTTTGCAGACGGACCACTGTTACTTCCGGTCGGACACGAAGCGAAAATAATCCGGTGGAGCGCGTCAAAGACGGGACACTATTTTACTTCTCCACCCTCCTTTGCATGATAGAAAATTATTGCAAGTGCTACACTGACTTGACTGGTCATTTTATTAAAGTTATGCCACGCTTTCGATCGTGGATGCACACTTCCGGTGGATTCTTCTTCGTTGGTTTTCGGCGGCAAATTCTTCTTCGGGGTTGGCGGCTACTTCCGGTCGGCAAACTAGCATCGAACATAGGAATCTAAAATTAATATTTTGAACGATTCTGGGAAAACCGGACAGTTACCGGTAGTCCCGGTTCCGAACGATTCTCGATTCTCGATGCCCAACCCTAGTTAGCATGTTAGCTCGTTGCTCCTCCGGTCCAGAACGTTTTCTGCCGTCAAGCTCCGCTGCTTATGCCGTCAAACCGGAAGTAAAACCGGAACACGGCTTTTCAAAATAAAAATGTCTATATATATATATACACAATATTTTTTTTTTTTTTTATGGGAGATGCGTGACGTAACCACAAAACGTCGTAACCCGAGGACTACCTGTATTTTTATTTTGCTAAGAATTACAAACAGCATCTTTTTTTTTAAAAAAAATATTTTCTAGGTAAATGAACATGTGTACATGGTGTACTGTACTGTGAACAAGAAACAACTTTTTTGTATTTTCTTTAAAACACCAGCTTACTGTGCTTTCTCGCAAACACTGGAAATCGAAGATTAAAATGCTGCAGATGATCGTATTGGGCAGAAAGTCCAACACAAAAAGGAAATACAGTTCACCGCCTTTATAAACCAGATTATAAATCTTTAACTTCTGTATGTTTTTACATTTTGACACAAAATTCAAATCGTAAATGTGCAAAGGAGTAAAGGGCAAACCTTTTCACGAGCTCTTAAAATAAATGGCATCAGTGTGAGCTGTGGCAGCCATGGACCAACTTCAGAATCTAGGTTCATTGATTTATGAAAGCTTTGTTGACCCACTGCTTCATGAAATATTTTGCTAACAGATAAACAGACACAAGCATTTACATGATTGCCCATTTTTCATGGTGTCGTGTGATGTCACCTGTTTAAATGGCAGCTATAAAGTAAAGAATAGGGGCATTTGCTGAGATACTTCTGGAGAAAAGCCACGATTCCTTTAGAAAGACTCATATTCTGCTTCTGACTTTATTTTGAACACCTCAAGTTCATCATTTAAAGTTAACTTTGAGTCTCTCTCGTCAGACAGTGATGAGCTACCTGAGGGACATAAAACGTACGTCTCATTTCTCAGCCCTAAAAGTGAATTCTGTGTAATGTAAATAAAAAATTTCCCTGAAAATATTGTACCACACTGTCCACAATACCACAGTACTAAACGTTTTTGCAATAGGAAAACATAAAAAATAAAGTCCTCACTGTGTGCACTTTACATAAGTACATAAAAACTAAACTAGAAGAAAGTCTCCAACAGTGAAAGGAACTGATTGTGCTGTGCGTTGTATCACAAACACGTCAGAGAAACTCTGGCTGAAATATTCATCTGAGCTTTGTTGCTCATGATAAAACGTTCAAAACGAGCTGAGTACAAAGTATTTTAAAGGGACGTCGTCTTGTGTCTTTGTTGTTTGGGGAGTTTGTCTGCCATCTATTTATCAACCAGCAGCAGTTTGTCAACATCTGTTTCCAGCAACGATAAAGCTTTAAAAAACCTGTTGCACAGTTTTTATGCAAATTTTTAAGGGAGAATTATGAAGGTTCTAAACGTTGTTTGTACAATAGCCAGGAATCTTATGTAACTCTTTTGTATCCTTACATGTAAATATTATGCCCTCATGAAATCAAACATATTCATATACAGTACAGGTAGTCCCCGACTTACGAACGAGTTCCGTTCCTACGCGCCGTCGTAACTCGGATTTCAACGTAAGTCGGAAAACACGTACATACTAAAAATAAAAAATTTAAAATAAATAAATAAATGTACAGTACTGTACAGTTACCAAGCACTGTAGTTAGCCAGCTAGCTCCCTTTATGTGGATGGAGCCTGCTAGGGAGGAGGGAGACGATTCAACTTGCTCCTTCGTCTTTAAAAACTGTGTTAGGATAGGCTAACTACAGTAGCTTGCTGTATGGTGGCCTACCTCCGTCTGTCCGTCCATCCAATATTTGTTTACGACGTAAAACCTCCGTCAACCTCTGTCCAGAGCATTTAATCTCCACGTGTACTGTCCACTGCTTTGCTGGTTCTGCCGTGAAGCTCCGTTCAGAGCAGGTCTTTCTGTGTTTTTCCGCTGTCAAGCTACTGCTTCTTTCAAAACCGGAAGGAAGTCGTAACTCGGCTTTCAAAATAAAAAATTTCAAAATAAAAGCTTTTTTATGAGATGCGTGACGTAACCCCGAAACGTCGTAAGTCGTGGCCGTCGTGATTCGAGGACTACCTGTATATGTGTATAGTGTGTATTTGTGTGAGTGCAATGTGTTTTCCAATTGTGTTGGTGTGCAGTCTCACAACAGCCGTCAGTTTGTCATAATGAAGGTCTTGAAACCAATATTATTGACAGTGACAATAGTCGTGAAAACAGCTGAAAGAGTAACAATAGTGGGAATCATGAAGTAATACATGTAGCCTTCCTTAAAGCCTTTAGAGCAGGGGTACCCAATATGTCGATCACGATGTAGCGGTCAATTGCAAAGGCTTTATGGGTAAATCGCATGGCATTAAAAAAAATAAAAATAGACGTCAGCAGGTCATCCATCCTCACTATGAAATTTGGCACTTGACAGACATATAGGGCAGCCAGTCACAGCCCTCATTCTCTCAAACCAGGTCGCAGAGTGGTGATTTTCGGGGGCGATCCCCGCTCTCCTGAAGGCGGCTGTAGTCTAGTTTTTCTCCACTAACGACAGTTATAATAAACGGCAGAGTGTTTTAGTGCTACTCACCCTTTTTCAACACGTAGGGGCAAAACTAATCAAATCCAGGGTCCAAGGAGACGTTGGTGTTTTCACCAGTTTGGACGTTCATGCAGATGCTTCATGTGCGATTAATGCAGCTGAGCCCAATCAGGGTTGCCAGATAAATTTAAAATGTCTTGTATTCCCACCTCCTTTTCTCTGCACATGCAACAAACACAACACACACTTCATCTTAGAATATCTTTGCTCAGCACATGTGACAGTTTAGGTCAAAATACTATCATTTTAGAGCCACAGTACTATAGTTCATAATTTCTTATCTGGCAACCCGACTGACATGGAAACAAACTACCATACAGCGTTTT
The DNA here is from genome assembly GCA_038048925.1 of Garcialebias charrua. NCBI lineage: Eukaryota > Metazoa > Chordata > Actinopteri > Cyprinodontiformes > Rivulidae > Garcialebias > Garcialebias charrua. The sequence goes on from JBBPBX010059301.1 coordinate 16,151, forward strand.
TCATATAAACCCTCTCATTTTTTTGATTATTACTTCCAATAAACATAGAAAAAAACACATTTAGTTATCACTAACTTTACTAAATGTATTTTTATCTTCCATTTTATATCCTTTATGTATTTTATATTTCAATTTGTCGCTGATAATGTTTGCTCTGTATTACACTGTATTGGTTTGTTAAGTGTCCTTGGGTGTCCTGAAAGGCGCTTTTAAATAAAATTATTAATATTATTATTATTATTATTATTATTTCCAGAGGTTGTTCTCATGTAAATGGGGCTTTAGCAGGTAGATCACTTTGATTTGGTCATTTTAAAAGTAGCTCACATGCTGAAAAATTGTGGGCATCCCTGCTTTAGAGCCTTTAATGACACAGTTTCAGACTAAGATCATTATTTGTTGAGAAATTAGGTTGTTTTTGCACATTCTTTATCGACCAACCAACCTAACCTACTTTTAGCACAATATCTGTAAAACTGACAGAATTATGGTAATTTATTCAAATGGTCTGTGACCATCTTGGATTGCTTTGAGTCCAAAGGTTAATCAGTTTTTGATGTAAAGCCTGTGATTACGTTTAAAACGTTTTACGAAAATTCAATCAGTAAATCATTTGCTAACAAAGGTTGACTCCAAAAAGTTAATGTAAATATATATATATAAAAGAAAAGATTTTGTGTAATCTGCTCAGAATGTGTTGAGGATCAGTCTCGGTTACTGTCACACCAAATCTTTGGTGCAACGTTGACGTCGTTTAATAAAATTTGCCCTGCAAGAACACGCAGTTGATATTTTTATTTTCAAACTCTTCTCTTGTTTTATCAGCAGAGAAACTTATTTTATTGTGGAGAAGCAGCCCTTTTTTTAGAAGGCAACAAAATTACAGAGCAACATGCAACCAAATCGTAATAAGACTGCAGACGTGAGCTGCAACCATCCATTAGGGCCGTTCATACAGACGACAGCTTGGCCAAGTTTAAAAAGTCACTCTGTCTATAAATGCACAAACCTTTTAGCTGTTGTTTTTAGCCAGAAATTACTAAATAGAGGCAAGAGTGTCATATTAGCTTGTTGCTTCAAATTGTCAGGATCTTTCTAGAGGTTTATTTGTTTTTCAGTATATAAATGAAACTAGTTTCATGTTTTAAAAAGGGTGGCACAGTGGCGCAGTTGGTAGAGCTGTTGTCTCACAGCGAAAAGGTCACTGGATTGAATCCCCTCCAGGAACCTTTCTGGGTGGAGTTTGCATGTTCTCTCTGTGCATGCGTGGCTTAACTCCATGTACTCCAGTTTCCTCCGACAGACCAAAAACATGCATGTTAGGCTGACTGGTAATTCGAAATTGTCTGTAGGTGTGAGCGAGAGAGTGAATGGTTGTTTGTTTCGTTTGTATCGCGATCCTTGGTGGTTAGACCCACATGCAGGCAGACACGGGGAGCAGGAAGTTCATAAAAAGGAGTTTATTAAATAAACAAAAACAATAAGCTGACATGGCAGCCAAAACTTACACACATCACGGAGCAAACAGGAGCACGACAGACTGGAAGAAATACAAGGAGGACCGGGACGTCTTGTAGTCATACAGATCTATGTTTACATGGACATAAGTAATCAGATTAAACGTCCATTCGGAATAAAAATGCATAATGTAAATGCCCCATTCGGATTATTTGTTGTTGATTCAGAACGATCCGAATGAGTTTGTAATCCGAATGAGACGAGCGGTTTAATCTGATTCATAATTCGAATGGTGTGCATGTAAACATGTCATTTTATTCCGATCATGAAAAACTGACCTGACTGCGCATGCAACCTACAAAGTATATCTACCTCACATATTTCCACCACCAGGCTAGATGCTAATATCTCAAGGAAGCAAGTAAGCGATACAATATTTTTACTAGAAACTTTGAAAGAGCTCAAAACGATCTGAATTACCTGTAGCTCAGTCAGGGAGTGCAGTAACGTCTCCACCGTCATTAAAACCTGGCACAAGTCCATTTTGGGCGCTCAGGTTTGTTTATGTTCATCACAGAAGTAAACAGGAAGTAGAACTTCTTCTTCTGTGTTTTTTTTTTAAGGAGAGTTTACCACTCTGCACATGTCAGTACTTCTGTTCACTGCATTAAACGCTCATCGTGAACGGATTGTGCTCATGTAAACGATACATTCAAATCATTTTATCTGAAAACATTTCAATCCGATAAAAGAATTTTGTCCGTAGCTAATGAGCAGACTTTTGAGTGGCGAACAGGAGAGGTTTAAATAAGGCAGAGGAGAGTGGGGAATGAGTGCAGCTGGGGTGATTATTATCTAGATAGAGTGAAAAATGGCAGGGAACACAGAGTCAAACACAAGGATCAGAAATGGAAATAAAGACAAAAGAAACACAACTAAACCAGCAAAAAGACAGATTACAGGGAACCCCCGACCTACGAACGAGTTTGGGACCTAAGAACCGTTCGCAGCTCGATCCGTTCGTAGGTAGGGGGTGAAAATTATATTTAAAAAAAAATTATTCATTCATTCATTCATTCAACCTTTATTTATCATGCTAACGGAGCGCGCGCACACATTTAAGCATGTACAGTAGTGTACTGTAATGTTAAACATTGCTATTCACATTTACAGAATAAATAAAAATATATTTTCTTACTTTGAGATGGTCAAAGCCGACATAGGTTGCCATGCGTTGATTGTTTTCGGGCCAAGCAGCGCGGGGGCCGGCAAGCCACCGCAGCTGCTCCAGACCTGTGTTAGCTAGCTGGCTAGCTTCTGCTAGCCAAGCCATGAGCTAGTGTTGGAGCGGCGGCGCGATCAATCTGCAGCTGCTGCTCCAGCCGCTGCTCCAGCCTGAGACGTCCACAGAGCTATTCCAGCTAGTAATTAATCCATATGATGCGATCCTGGTCACCAGTGTTCAAAAGGCCGGCTCCCGTGTTAGCTCCAGTGTTAGCTCTGGAGCTAGCCAGGCCGGAGGTGTAGCCAGGCCGGCCGGAGGTGTTCGCACGGCGGCCTGGCACGATCGGCGATAAATCCGCTGCTGCCTGAGACATCCACAAAGTTCACAGAGACGTTTCCAGCTAGTAATTAATCCATATGAAGCCATCCTGGTCACCAGTCTTCGTCCGGCTCTCGGCAGCTAACCTAAGATGGCGTCCGGTGTTCTACATTAATTTGTGACCGGAGACCCCAGTGACTGAACCTAAAATAGCGTCCGGTGTTCTACATTAATTTGTGACCGTGTAAACTGAAGACCTACTTCCTGTTGCCCAAGATTGCTCAAAAATTGCTCAAAAATGATCAGAAATGATCTTTTTTATCATAATTATTATTTATAAAGCCTTTAAAACAACCAGAGCTGCAACAAAGTGATGTACACATGAAATTAAGAACATTTAAACACAAAAAAATTTTTTTTATTTTTTTATTTTTTTTTTATTCATATTTTTATTAAATATGATATGTTCGTAGGTCCCGTGGTTCGCAGGTCGATGGGGTCGTAGGTCGGGGGTTACCTGTATGTCTGTTTGTCTCTGTGTGTCCCTGTGATGGACTGGAGACCTGTCCAGGGTGTTGTGACTGGTGGATATGGGCACCAGTGACCCCTGTGACCCAAAAAGGAAGAAGTGGGATGGATGGATGGATGGATGATGGATGGATGGATGGATGTTTGAAAAAGCGTTTCATCCCACTTTTAATCAGACAGCATCTGTGATTTAGTTTTAAACAGTGATAAAACCTGACAAGCGTCATTTTGTTGTGAACAGAGTTTTCTCAATTAAAGCAGGGCCAGTTTTATTAGATTAGTTCATCCAGGCTAAAGGAGCCCAAAGACAAGATAACATAGAATAAAAACAAAGTGTTTAGAGCTCTGTTGACCTGCTGCTGCGAATGTGTGTTCTTTTGGCACCGATATAAAAAAAAAGGCCCAACTGGTGCAGATGGATTCTCAGGATCAGTTCCCTCTTTTTGTGCAGTTTTATAACCGTGACTCAGGCCGATCCGAGTTTAAAAAGCAGTTAATTTAGTCGCATTTACACCCGGGGTAACTAGAGCCAGATCATGCTGCTCACTTGAAACATGCGATTCAAAACATACACTGCGCGGCGAACTCGTGCTGACTGTGCAACCAAGCACGGAGGTTCTGTAAAAAAAAAAAATTACTAATGTGGTTTGAAATGACTTTCGGGGGGTGAAAAGTGAAAACTTCTTGTGCTTGGTCTGATTTTAATTGCCATAGGAAAAAAAAAAGAACATTTATTTTCGTGTGTGTGTGTGTGTGTGTGTCAGCAGTCGCGGGACCAGGTGACCCAGTTTGACCCGACCCAGCAAGATCTCATAAAAGCAGCATTGAGGCCCGGAGGCTCAGACACACAGCGCTGCTTTTGTTGCCCACAAGGTGTATTTCCCTCAGAGAGAAAATATGGTGCGGGGGGTGGTGTTCAGCGGAGGGACAGAAACCATTTATTGGCTTGGGCACACATTATTTTTATTACTGGGAATAAAAATCTGTGTTCTCTGACTGTTTTCTACAAGCCGCCCTCCCCCGGTGTTAAAACACAATCAGCTCTTTCTCTTATTAATCCAGTTTCCAGTGTGGTTTTAATTAATTCTGCTCCAGTCACTTCTTACACCAGATGTGCACGACTCCCTCTTCTCTCTTTCTTTCCCTTTGTTTCCTTCCACCCCTTACATCTTTTTCCTCGGCTTTCAACACATTATTTTTTTCTTCATCTGAATTCTTTCATACATCTGGTTTTCATAGCACCGATTGCGCTCTTTGAATCGGAGCGGTTGAAAGGGAACCTTGAAGGTTCTGCGCCTGTGGTTGGATCCTCCGTCCTGTGTTTACTACTCCATTCTTCAAGGCCAATTGCCGCCGTCAATGGTGCTTCAGAGTGTGTGAACGTTGTGCGTTTTCCACCCATCGCTTGAACAGAGCTACGGAACATCTGCGTGCGTGTTTCTTCTTCTTTGTGCCTTGTGTTCTGTTCCAAGAGGCTTACAAAACGTGGCTGCTCCACGCAATGTATAGTTGTGTCTTAAACGACTACACGCTTCAGCCAACCTGTGTTTGGCGCTCTTTAATCGGCGAACACTACGGGCCTTTGTGGAAACAGTCGCAGGGACTCTCCCCGGCGGGCCCTCACAAGTGAAGAAAAACCGCAGCAGAGCTGAGCAGTTGCAGAAAAATAAGTCGGTGTATGGGAAATCTGACTTTTAAAAACAACACTAACAGAGCTGACTTTGTGGCCTTCTTTGTGAGCAAGCGCCACACATGCATGTGTGTGTGGAGGAAAGAGTTTGCTCTGACAAAAGCAGCGCAGATGATTGTGGAGACGATCGGGGAACATTTTGTCCACTTATTTGTCAATGGGATTAAAAATACCCCTCGTCATAACACAGTTCCACTTTGAGGAAGACAATGGAAGTGCACTGTCAGCTTTGTTGCGTTTCAGCTTCTGACATGCTTCTGACATGCTAATTGTGGGTCAGAACTTGGCAGCTCAACCTTCACATCACTGAAAAATAGTTTCTTGGGAAGTTTTCTCAAGATGTGATGTACTTCCTCCTGAATCTTACCTTAAATGCAGATTTCTTCTTACTTTGCAAACACTGCTTTTTGGACAGTAGTCCCTCGATTATCACGAGGGTTATGTTCAC
>JBBPBX010059302.1:0-21817 GCA_038048925.1 Garcialebias charrua
TATATATATATATGTGTATATATATATATATATATATATATATATATATATATATATATATATATATATATTTTTTTCTCTCTCTTTTGTTTTCTATTGTTTATTGTTTGATTGTTTATTGTTTAAGGAAATTCTACCATTACTGTTCATTGTTCTTTAGTTTTAGCAGGTCGCTTTCGTAAATGAGCCCATGAGGTTCAAAAGATTTACCTGACTAAATAAAGGTTGAATGAATGAATGAATGAATATAATTAAACTCTGTAAGCCTAAAAAATATCCGTTGACTGGTTTATGACTATTTATATTTGAGATTTTCATTAATGAAAAGTGCGTTATAAATTGAATTCATCATCATCATCATCATCATTATAACAATATAAACGGAAATAAAACCGAAGCTAACGAGACAATTCCGTCTCTAAAAACACAAATAAAAAATCGAATTTTATCTCAAATGTCTTAAACAGGGCAACAGTTTGTACATTAAAGCCCATATAATTACACTCTGTAAGCAGAAAAAATATCCGCTTAGTGGTTTATGAGCTATATATCTAAATAGTAGGTACAGTATCTGTTTAGCTAACCACTAATAAAAGATAGTTTTTTTTATCTCAAACATCTCATAAAGCTAGTCAGTTGTAAATGACCACCAAATAATTACGCTCTGTAAGTTTCAAGAAAATCTGCGATGTGGTTCATGAGTTATCTTGCTAAAAAACACAGCTAACAACGCAGCTAATAGCTACCTCCAGAGCAGGAGGCCGGGCAGCGACAGAGTCAGTGCGAGCAGAGGAGGCTTTTTTTGGACACATGAGCTAGAAACGGTTGGTGTACTCTCCGGAAGTGTCCCCTAGCGGACAAAAGTGGTATTGCACCATTTTTTTTTTTTGCCAAAATGAAAAACGGTCATATCCTGTCATTGTTGTCTAGTAACGTGATATATCCGAGTTAAAAATTGGTCTAAAAATATGGGAAAAAAATCCATAAATATGACGCTTCGGCGTATAAGCCACAGGACATGCAAATTAGTAAAAAACAGCGACTTATACGCAGAAAAGTACGGTAAACCCTAAGTTTTTTTCCTCACCGTGTGCTTTGCATTTTGCACCACTATCATCAAAACTAAGCATTAGGTATTTAAGTCACCTGCGTGCTAAACATTTCATTATCATGCAGTTTGTGTCAGCAAATTATTGGAATCCTTTCATTTGTCAGTACTACAAGTATTGAAACTGTGATGATATAAAAAAAAATTGGTATATTGTGCCACTTTAAAAGTAAATCTAAAATGTTTAAAACAGCCTTAATTTCAGTTTAACTTCCCATCACCTGCTCTCCTTACCTGTAACTTTATGTAGGTCAGGAAGTATTAACAAGTCACGTCATGACAGTCTCTGCTAGAGGAGAGTGGTTAACTGATCACATTCCACTCAGACCATCCGAAGAATTACCAGAGCCGATAGGGACAAATTCTGCTAGGTAAAAAAGCTAATATTATCTCTTTGGGAAAACTTAGAAACCAGATGTGTTTGTTTTATCTAATTTTTTTACGTGCTTGATTTTGCATTTAATTGTATTTGTTCAAACTTATAGCATATTAACATGCTGCAGTTGATATATGTTAATTTTGTCTTAAAAACACAAAGTCCATACAAAACAATACTTGAATACATAAAAAAAATTAGTTATTTTAGTTTCAAGCTAAGAGACACACTGAAGTACAGCGAGAAAGTGGCAGGGATGTTTTGCTCTTAGCGTATTTCTAATCCTCATCAGCTGGATGATACCAGGAAACCGTGTAAAGTCCCATTTGTTGGTGTTTTTACACCAACAGATCAAAGCAGACATAATCTGCAAGTTGCCAGCATCATCATACACATCTTTGAAAAATCTTTGAAATGCAGTTTAAACACATTGCTGCCTTGCTGAACAACAAACAAGCAGAATAATACAAAACACAACCAATAGGACACTGCAAACTTGAGTCACAAACGCACCCCAGCAGATTAAAGCAACAAATAATTTAATGAAACAAAAAATAATTAAAAAATCTTGTTTCCACGCTCTGCTGAAACCAATATGTATCTGTAATCAGAAGCAGAGGAAAGTCAAGTCAACCTAATTACAGGCCGTGTAATGAACCACCTGCTGTGAGACTACGCTGCCGAGTGAACTGGGCCAGAAATGCTGTGTACAGACTCATATTGTGCACTCACAAACAGTCACTCTCACATACACACACGTGCAAACACAAATCCTGTCCCCTACTAATTACACTCATACTCAGAAAGAATTTCAAGACCTTTACATTATGGCAACCCCCTGCTGACATGCATGCAAAGCAGGGTGAACACAAAATACCCTAAAATAAACTCAAAGGTGACAAATAAGCAAAAATAACTAATGTTTTCTTGGTACACACTGACAAAAACACTCATTCACTCAAATGATAGATTACTTTTAAATAAACATTGATGATTACAGAGTAAATTTCAACCCATACCCCGTTTGATTCCCACAAACCCACGCACACACATGCTCTAGCTACCCATCTAACCTTTTATCTCTAGATGATGAATGTTGGCTGTAAAGGAGCCTGCCTTAGACAATGTTGCCAATTTTCTCCTTTGATGGCTCTGAAATTCTAACAGAGATTTTTCTGAACTTTCAATTAATCATCCTGGACAGTGTCCACTCAAGCAGCAGAGCTGAACACAAAGGCCAGATCTATTCTCAGACAGGCACCAACACACTGACATGAAATGTTCATCACATGCTCACACCCACACACATGCACGCACGCACAGCTTAATGCTAACGGAAGCAATGACACAGGGGCTTGGCTGCCTAATTTCGCCTGCAAAGCCCTAGATGTAAAGATTGACTCTGTGAAGGTGAGTGACAGTGGAGAATTAATTCAAGGCTGGTTTTAAACCACACACACTCGAGCTCAGACAGACAGAGATGGTGTGCTGAAAAGTTCTGTACATCAATCACCTTGTGTTTATTCTGACATTAGGATTCAGCAAGAGGTGAACGCCTGAGATTTAAAAAGATGCCACATGGTAGATAAGCGCAGACAGAGTTGCATCTTCTTCTTTTGTATTTAATCTCTTGCATCGCTTAAATTAAATGTTTAGCCCATAGGAGAAGGATGACCCACCTACTCTCTTTTGAAAATTAAATTCAAACATGTACAGGAACAACATACAGATCCACTGCACCAGCTGTTTCATAGAAACTTTCGTCTAACTAAAGTGTCTCTCCAAACTTAGTTATTTAGAATAATATGTCTGTAGGTTGTCTTGATGTGCTTGAGTTGCTGTAATAATAAAATAAAATAAAAATTCCAGAGTCTGAGAAGCAGAGCGAACACACTCCCACATAACATTTGTTTTGAAAAAGAAAACAGCTGTAAGAATAATTTTTGAGAGTGGAACACGTGTGGGTGGGTCTATGTGTTGTGTTGCTGCAAACATAACCCCCCTACGTGCACTCAAGGACTGCAGTTAATGCTCAGATGCTAATTACTAAGGCATTGAAATCAAATGATCTGTTTTGACAAAAACGCCACAGAGATGACATGAATGTAGTTGTGAGGCAGCTGGCAATTAGTAGTGAGGAATTCACTATTCAGCCTTTATTTAGGCAGGTTAATCCCATTGATTACCCTTAATGGTGAGTAACAAGTTTGAGTTACTAACCAAAACTAATAAAGGAACTTTATATACTATATATTGTTTGTTGTAGACTTTTTGCTTCACTTGGGAGTGGACAATGAGTTTGGAGGTTTCAGCACAAATCCAGGCTGAATCTAGACTTTTAATCATTATCCAGATTATGGCATAGCATTTGTAGAAAGTATAATCTGTTTTAGAATGAGGTCATTTGATTTTTTTTCTCTTTAATGAATCTAGTTTCCTTGATGGCACCATCATGTTTTGGATAAAAATATCAAAATTTCTCAGGCATAAATCATGAAAGCGTGTGCTTGAGAGGCATGATCAGACCTTTTACGCATAAATTGGCCTTTATGGGGTCATGGCCTCAGAACATAAAATATTTTTTAGAATGTGCACAAGAAAACAGCTATTATTTATGGCACTTTGCCTCTGTCTCAACTCTCACTGGTTATGTACCACACCAGTAAAGGGTCTGCCCACTGTCGATATCCATCACCATTCAGCCTGGTTTATGGGACCACCTTGTTCGTAGTGAACTGTTCCAAGGATATGGTTTTGACATAAGCAGACAGTAGTTGTTGCTTGGCCAGCAGAGCTACATCGCTAGATGACTCGCCTAGCAAAACTGCATCTGAACTAGGGATGCACCGATCCACATTTCTCACTTCCGATCCGATACCGATACTTATTAACTCAGTATCGACCGATACCGATACTTTCCCGATCCGATACTGTTCAGGTATTTGACTCTGTATAATGAAACTTTTGCACCCAAACTATTCATTTTAACATTGTGTGAGATAAACCCAATGAAGACACTCTTAAGCCTTACAATAGGGAACCCCCCTATTGTAAGGCTTAAGAGTGTCTTCATTGGGTTTATCTCACACAATGTTAAAAAGGGCAGTCACAGATTGTGATTGAACACAAGTGCTCTTTGAAGCTGGATCGGAAAAGTATCGGCAGGTTTGATCCGATACCCGATACTTAAATAATGCTGGTATCGGATACCGATACGATACTGGATCGGATCTGCCCCATCCCTAATCTGAACCTCCACTTCCTCTCTGATTGTGTTGTGTGTGTGTTGTATTTGCTAGTTTCTGGTATGGAAGCTCCAAAAATAGTGCTGTGCACCAGTGACAAAGTAGAGACCTTTCTAACATCATTGGCCAATGTTAGGATCCTATCATGATGATCTGTGCTTTGTGGTGAACCCAAATGCAGACAGGACTTGGGGAATTCAGTAATAAAACAAATAATACCCTGATGCATGCTCAATAATCCAGGTAGAAAAATCTAAAAAAGCTAAGTCTGGTCCTCTGGACATTCAAAAAACAAAACAAAACCTTGTTTTGCCAGGGGGCTAAACTTTGCAGTGGCACCAAGTAGAATTCACTGATGGAGATGATCACAGCCACTGAGTCAGCCATCCGTAACAACAAAATTAAAGAGTTTGAAGCAGAACAACTCATAAAGTTTCAGCCTGTCTCAGTAATGCCAAACCACCACCTTCCAACAGCAGTAGAGAAGAGAGGGATGCACTTACCACTCTTAGCAAGGACAAAAACATCATAATTCTCCCAGCAGACAAAGGAAGGTGCACAGTGATTTTGAACCAGAAAGACTATCATGAGAAAGTTATGTCACTCCTTAGTGACTTAACCACTTATGAACCGCTGAAAAGAGATCCAGGAAGTGGTTACAAGAAGAAGTTGATAGATTGCCTGAAAATTTTGAAGCAGGACAAGGCTATTGACAATATTCTGTACCACAGACTGTACCCAGGGGAGGCCACGCCAAGTCTGTATGGTTTACCCAAAATCCACAAACAAGGTGTACCTTTAAGACCAATTGTTAGCATGATTAACTCTGTCACTTACAATGTTTCCAAATATCTGGCATCTGTACTCATCCCTTTAGTTGGCAGCTCAGAACACCACATACAGAACACCATGGACTTTGTGGATAAGGTGAGGGATGTCATCATGGAGACTGATGAAACAATGGTCTCTTTTGATGTCACATCACTCTTTACGTGCATTCCTGTTGATGAGGCAGTAGAGGTGGTCTGTTTAAGGTTAAAATCAGACACCACTCTGAACAGCAGGACCACGCTTTCCACAGAGCAACTGTGTCAACTCTTGAAACTGTGCCTGCAGTCAACCTACTTCACATATGGGGAGCAATATTATAGGCAGAAACATGGGTGTGCTATGGGGTCTCCAGTTTCTCCTATTGTTGCCAACCTGTACATGGAGGAGGTAGAAAAGAGAGCCTTGACGTCCTTTTCAGGGAGACCACCAAGTCATTGGTTCAGGTATGTTGATGACACCTGGGTTAAAATTAAATCTCAGGAAGTCCAACATTTCACTGATCACATCAACTCTGTGGATAAATATATCAAGTTCACACGAGAAGATGTAAAAAATGGCAGGTTGGCTTTCTTGGACTGTGAGGTCTCAGTTTCTGATAGAGGAAATTTGCAAACTGAGGTGTACCGCAAACCCACTCACACAGACCAGTATTTACAGTTTGACTCCCATCACCCTCTGGAGCACAAGTTAGGAGTCATCAGGACTCTGTATCACAGAGCAGACAGCGTCCCCACTAACTCAGGAGCCAGACAGAAGGAGAAATCACACACAAAACAGGCTCTAGAGAAATGTGGATATCCTAACTGGGCCTTCCTGAAAGCAGAGAAGAAACCCAAACAGGACTCCAGCCAGCCATCAGGTGAAAAGAAGGAACCCAGACCAGTGGTCATTCCGTATGTTGCGGGAGTTTCAGAGACATTGAGACGTTTATTTTCTAAACACAACGTCCCAGTGGCTTTTAAACCCCAAAATACATTACGGCAAAGACTGGTTCATCCCAAAGATCCAGTCCCCCGGCACAAACAGAGTACCGTATTCGTCGGACTTTAGCACGCTCCCGTGTATAATACGCTTTGACCAATTATTGCCAATAAACCAGAAAAAACGCACATAATACGCTTCGGTGTTTAATACGCATCTATTATGCGTCACCACTACGCGACGCGTCAGCGCCTCATTTGCCCTGCTTAAAATGGCGGCCACAGAAGCGTCAGCACGGAAGGACTTTACAAGATTAAAACGGTAAAAACTATTATTTCTTTGCTGAGAAAAAATATATTTCTTAGCTGACGTTATAGCACAAGGGTTCCCGAGCTTAACCGTTCCTTAATCAATTCACGAAATGGTCAAATCTGCTGAATTTAAATTGTTTCGGTTTGACTTTTTCCAAACAGCCTTGGGGGCGCTACGAAAATAAATTATAAATAAATCAAATTTTATCTCAAATGTCTTCTACAGGTCAACAGTCTGTAAATTGAAGCCATATAATTACACTCTGGAAGCAGAAAAAATATCCACGAGTGTTCCCTATTCAGTCAGTCACTCGGTGCAACATACTTGCTATGGGAATTGCACCCCCACGCGATTACCTGAAGGAATACAATCACGCCTTTACGGCTAGGGCGTCAACGTCGCTGCCAGAGGCCCCGCCCTCTGGGTATTTAAGCGACTGACGCCCATCCATCTTTCTCTTTTTTGCCCTTCACCTCGCTTAAACCTGAACTACCTCTCTTTGCGGGACTTCTCTGTTGCTTCATCGCTCAACCAGAGGTGAGCTTGCTCCCTACACAGAACGCACAGAGAATTATTCCTGCCTACTGCTGGACGAGCGAAAGCTAGTCCGGCACATTTTCTCTTAACCCCGAAGTATTTTCTTCTCCTCTCTCCACAGACTGCTTCGCTCGACGACGCTAACTGCGTCACAACCGCTACCCCTGCTAATTCGTAGCGGGCTAGCCAGCGAAAGCGACACGACGGAGGAGATGTCTAAACAAATTAAAAGAAAAAGAATTCTGGAAGGACTCGCTCGCCTTATCTCGGACATGCCTCCGGAGAAAGGAAAGCGAAAGACAAGACTTCCAAGGAAAACCAGCAGGACAGCGAGCCCAAATTTGCGCGCCTGTCCTAGCGGATGCGGTTTCTCCCTCGCGGCAACGGACACCCATGAGGCCTGTCCAGTCTGCCTGGGAATGTTACACGCAAAAACAACGCTGGATGCACCCGACTTTTGCCCACACTGCAGCCAGATGCTGGATGCGGTGCTGCGGCACCGGGTTGACCTCGTCGCCAAGGCCATGGGCGCCCCAGCAGTGCCAGCGGATGCGGACACCACTGAGCCCCTCACTCCCACGCCGGAGCTCGAGAACATGGCTCTACACGACAGCACGCGAGTCGAATGGGGTGACAACCCTGACGTGCTGGCTCCTATGGTGGATTTAACAGTCGAATTCGACACTCGAGGCATGATGAACGAGGACGAGATCTCGATTTCAGCCTCAGGCGAATTTTCCGCGGAGGACGCAGACGTCGAACTGGAGGAACAGGGAGAAGACCTCTCCCAGACCCCGGTACCTGTGCTCCCGGAAACTGACTTTTCCATCCCTGCTCTGTTCGACCTGTGCCACAGAGCAGCGGACGCGTTGCACATCCCATGGCCAGAGCCTCCGCCTCGTCAACAGGTCACGAGGCTGGCAGGAAACTATTTTTACTCAAAGCAGCAGGCCGCCACGAGGCAAAGGATGCCCGTGTTCCCAGACTTCCTCACAGAACTAACTCGCACCTGGCCTCAACCCAGAGCTCCCATGCTCTTACCACTCTCACAGTTCCTCGACGTGGACGGGATGGATGAGGTGGGAATAGCCAACGTGCCTCAAATTGAGGACACACTGGCATCTCACCTGGCTCCCAAGTCATCCGGGACAAAACCAACTCTTCCCAGCAAAGCTTGTCGAGCCTCAGCTTCTCTTCTCGAGAAATGCTACAGAGCTCAGGGACTCGCGGCGCGTGCCATGAACGCGTCCGCGTTGATGCAGGCTTACCTAGCTGAAAAGCTGCAACAGCTCCAGGTAACAACGGACAAGCAGGCTGCCGCCGACTTGCTGGATGAAGCCCGCAGGGCAACAGACTTTGTGCTCCGCATGATGGGGACAGCCGCTGTTGCTCAAGGCAGAGGCATGGCGGAAGTGGTCATCGCGATACGCCATCTGTGGATGACTTTAACGGATCTCCCGAGGGACAAAAGGTGCCTTTTCTCCACCACTCGATAGAGCCGACGGGATTATTTGGAAAAGCTTTGGATCGAATTCAGACCAAGCTGGACCAAAGGCGCAAACAGGCTGAAGCTCTCCGGGTGGGCATTCCCAGGAGAAGCTTCCCCCCCCCAGGGAGTCTGCTGGAGGCAGACCTGCGCAGCCTCGACACCGCTCGGCAACGCGTGCCCCACCGCAGAAGCGGCCGGCCTACGAGGATGAGCATCGGCAGAGACCACCGCCGGGCCCACCTCGTACCGAGCACGCATGGAGCAAAAACAGGTTCGTCCCCCGCCAGGCGGTCAGACACAGGGCCTCCTCGGCGAACCGGGACGACAGACAAAAGCGTGCCTGATGAACCAGGTTCACGTCTTGACTTTACACGGTCACCCGCCCAAGCCGTACGGGGAATGATCCGTTCATGTCCAGACTTTATTTGTAGCACGGTACAAATAGCTGGTAACTCTGTTGCATGCACAAATCATGTTTTTCCTGCTGTGAGTGACATAAAATCAAACATGTCGTTACACTTAAGCATGAATAAAGCTAAAAAAACAGCCCCTCTCTGTTTTATTGACTCAAAAAAAAAAAAAAACACAAGTAACTTCAGCAGAACAGGTCCCTCTGGCCTGCCAGCCGTCATAAAGGGAGGGGGCCGTTTCCCCTCACGGCTCACGGGGTGTTAGCCTAATCAATGAACCCCGGCAGGGTGCCTCTGCTCCGTCTGTAGCGGACAGGCACAGAGGCGTCTGCAAGCAGGCCCCCCACCCCTCATGGAGACAGGTGAGGGGGGTCACGTGCTCCAGCCCCCGCTCCATTGTGAACGACGGGGCGGCCAATACACTAACCAAGCAAACACGTGACATGTCCGCGCCTCAGGGAGACGCGCCGACAGAATCTAACGACGGGGGGGCCACGTCAGATGCCCACAGGCAACCACAAGCTTCACACGTTCACAAAAGCAATTGTGTTCAGGCTGCTGTGTGTGTAAACAAATCAGAGCTGAATCAGATTCCTCTTCCTGTTATTCGAAGGGAACTGGGCTCTCTATCACCAAACAATTTAAAGTCTGCCAAGCACAAAGAATCATCTCCACGTTCTCACGTTGCAGCTGTCCCTTTATTATTAATGAGTGACACGCAATGTCCAAGCAGTGATCCCGCAGCACGTGACCTTTCTCACTGTGATGGGTCAGCTCTGCTCTTAAACAATATCCCCCCAACGGGTGAAACACAGACCCTGGCCGGTTTGTCTGGTTCCAACGCTCTGTTAAGGCCAAGGACCAGTAAACTGGACCCATCCAGGAAACAGATTAAGGTCAGAAGATCTGCTCGTTTACAAAACTCGCAGCTTCTCAGTCCCATGACCCGAAACAAGGAGAGAGAAAACAGACATTCTGCTCCACTTCTGTCTAATAAAGACGAAAGGTTGCATCTGCCCTCGATCACTCTCAATCAGAGCAGCCTGGTAGCACATCAACAAAAAGGCCTTCTCCCAAACTTGGTTGACCTCCAAGGGGTCACAGCTTCCAGGGCCCCTGGAGGGGAACTGGATACACTAACTTCTCTTCATCAGGGTCAAACTATGTCACCAGAAGAAGTAGTCTCGCCGCCTAGGCCGAGAACTGTTAAAAATGTCAGCTTGTTGGCAGAAAAGAACAAGCTGATAGCATCAGGCCTGCTGGAAAATGTGGTAAAAACCATACAAAATGCTCGTGCTGTGTCAACACAGTCTCTCTACACACAGAAGTGGCATATTTTTGAAGTTTGGTGCACAGAAAGAAATATTATTTCTTACTCATGCGACCTGGCTCAGCTCCTGATTTTCTTTCAGGACTTACTGGAAAAAGGTCGTTCTTTCTCAACGATTAAAGTTTTCCTATCAGCTATTTCAGCCTGTCACGAAGGCTGGGGACACAGGACACCTGGCGCGCATCCAATCATAATAAGATTTATGAAGGGCGTGCTTAGGACAAAACCACCCAACAGGATCCTGACCCCTGGTTGGGATCTTAGCCTGGTCTTGGGGGCTCTCTGTGATCCTCCATTCGAGCCACTGAGCGAGGTTAAGATAGACTTGTTATCTTATAAAACCGCTCTACTCTTGGCACTTTGCTCGGCGAAACGCGTGGGTGACCTCCATGCATTGTCTGTACATCCAATGTGTACCAGATTCGCCCCTGACGGGTCAAAGGTCACCCTAAGGCCTAATCCCGCATACATCCCCAAGGTCTTGACTTTGAACCATAGGAGTCTAGACTTTGATCTCTCCTCCTTCCCACCTGCTCCTGTCCTCACTCAGGAACAGGAAAGGCTGAAGGCTCTCTGCCCCGTGAGAGCTTTACGCACTTACATGCAGAGAACAGCCGAATGGAGAAAAACAAATCAACTGTTCGTGTGCTTTGCAGCACCTGCTACCGGAAAGGCCCTATCAAAACAACGCCTTTCACATTGGGTGACTGAGGTGATTAAAAGGGTGTACAGTAGCAAAGTTCAACAGGTACCAACAGGTGGGCGGCCGTGGCGTAGTAGTAATGGCAGTTGTCCCCCGATCGGAAGGTTGGAGGTTCGAATCCTGGTTCCCCACACCATATGTCGTTGTGTCCCTGGGCAAGACACTTAACCCAGAGTTGCTCCCGATAGGACTGGAAAGGCGCCTTGCATGGAAGGCTGCCGCTACCGGTGTATGAATGTGTGTATGAATGGGTGGATGGTTGGTATTGTAAAGCGCTTTGGGGCCCCTCACAGGGGGCTAGAAAGTGCTATATAAATAAGCTCCATTTACCATTTACCATTTAGGTGCCCTCTGGAGTGCACGCTCACTTGACTAGGGGCTTGGCCACTTCGTGGTCACTGTTCAAGGGTGTACCAGTTGCAGACATTTGTGCTGCTGCGAACTGGAGCTCATTAAACACTTTTGCAAAGCATTACAGTTTGGATGTTACTGCGTGTGATGTCACTCAGGCTGTTCTTTCTAATACACAGTAGAAAGTAGCCTTGAGATGCCTGCTGGTCAAGGGCAGATGTTCACACTAGCATGCATTTTACTGAGCATTTCAAGGGCGTGAATGAATTACGTTCCCATAGCAAGTATGTTGCACCGAGTGACTGACTGATAAGGGAACTGAAAGTTATGCACCATAACTCATGTTTCCTGAAGGAAGGGAATGAGGTGCAACATATCTGGCCTTCTTCAATGCTGAAAGCTCGGTGAAGTGTGTATGTGTAAGTGTGGATGTGTAAATAAGGAAATGTTATCTATGTATTTATGCAGGTAGATGTGTATGTATATCTACGTGAGTAGGTATATGTAGATACTTTCATCTAGTCCAGAAAATACTGTTTTTATTTTTTAATTATTAAAATTAATATTACTTCTTTTTTTTCTGGAAGGGATACAGGCAACAGGAAGACTATTTATCCTATGAATTATTGAATGGATAAGGGGTATGATAATATAAGTTAAACTTCATCATACTCCTTTTCAGACTCACAGTCACCATTAGAGGAAAGGAAAAGAAACAAATGTATATTAGCATATAAAAATTGGGTATGTTTATTTGATATTAAGATTGTATCTATACTTGGAAACATGAAAGTATTCAGTATTATGTTTTGTGGTGAAATGTCTGTCTGAAATAAAATTTATCATCATCATCATCATCAAGTGCAATTTTGGAGAAAGATGTATGGGCGTCAGTCGCTTAAATACCCAGAGGGCGGGACCTCTGACGCGACGTTGACGCCCTAGCCGTAAAGCCGATTGTATTCCTTCAGGTAATCGCGCAGAGGCGCAATTCCCATAGCAAGTATGTTGCACCTCGTTCCCTTCCTTCAGGGAACATGAGTTATGGTGCATAACTTTCAGGTAGTGGTTATGCTAGAAAAAAAGGCGTGTGGGGTTATTTTTGTGTTTTTACCCTGCAATACCAAGAAAATCTAATGATTTCACCAAAACGACTTAAGATTTTAGGCTTGCAAATGCTTTTTTCAGACATTGACTTTACTGGAAAGAATCCCCCGTCAACCGTTCCTACAGCAGCTCACCTACAGAAGTCCGAGAGCGACAATGGACGCATTCAAGTGTGAATAGACGGCAGCCCACTGAAAACTTGTGAACAGTGTGAAAGGATACCCTATTGTAGCAAACGCTGAGCTATAAATTCACAGTCACACAAGAACCTTCAGTTACTTTTGCCTCGGGCTGCAGTCTCTGTGTGTCCTGTTTTCCACTGACAAAGCACAAATATCTCTACAAACCCAACAAAAACCTATAGCATGCCTCAACTGTGTGACACTGAGTTTACACGGTTTCTCAGAACATGTTATTGAGCTCTGCCGACCAAACAGATTTGCAGAATTTAACAAGATTTCAGTCCACTAAGAAGCAAACAGCTGACTGATAGAGCTGATATTGAGGTCAGTGTTTAAATAAATGGGTAGTGGCTTGTAAAGAATGAATTGAAATGGCCCACTGATGATCCATTGTGTGTGTAATATCTGTCACTTGGAGGCTCGCAGCACTATTATAACGAGCATACGGTTGGCGTCACACACAGCTCATATCAACCCCTTGGCTGTTTTCTGCATGTTCTGGGTTTTGAAGCTTTAAGACTGCACGTTTTGTCTTTGCAAATGCGTACTTGTGTCCTCATTCACATTAAAGCAATGGCTAATGTGTTTTACTCATGTTTTAATGTCTGATTATAAGTCAAGGATAGAATGAGGCAATGATTTTAGCTTAGAGCTACGAATTGAGTACCGCCTCTTTTTTTCCCTCTCTTTTTTTTACTTACTCGGCCTCATTATCTGTCTTTATCAAGTCTGAACCCTCCGGTCGTTGTCCAAAGCCTCTGCTGTCAGATCCCTGAGAGAAGTCAGTCGGGCACCCAGAGAACTCCTACACACACACTTCAACAGCCCCCTCAATAAGGACCATTCACGGCCCATGCCATAGGATGTAACAGAACCCGGCATTGTGCTTACATGCATTTTAGCCAACATAAGGGTGAGCCAGAGGTGAGCAAGAAACCTCCCATGAAGTCCAAATCTAATTTCACACGGAAATACCCTGCAAAAAGGATTCTGAGACACAATGAGATGCTTGAAGAGCTGATGGGGTCTCTGAAGACTCACGGTACGAATGATCCACTCCTAATAATAATAATAATAATGAATTCAATTTATAACGCACTTTTCATTAGTGAAAATCTCAAAGTGCTACACACATTGAATGCTACACACATTCATACACCGGTAGCGGCAGACTACCATGCAAGGTGCTTTCCAGTCCTAACACAAATCCCTCTATCCTGCAAAAACAACGTCCATGAGTGGCTTCAGAACATATCTAACCTGGCAAGCATATGTATATGTGTGAATCTGCCTATCTCTTGGTGTGTGTGTGTGCGTGTGTGTGAGGGTGTGTGTCTTCCTTGGGCTGTCCCATAGGGGATACGAGTGTCTCGTCTCTGAGTCACGGGCAGGGTCTGTTTGTGTGTGAGTCCATCAGAACACATCAGCATCAACAGTCTGAGATCCCTTCAGGATGACACACACACACACGCACACACACACACACACACACACAAACTTAAAACTCCCCAGGGCTATGTGCTATCCCCCCACATCCCCGTAAGCAGAAACCTCAGTCTCTCCATTCGCTCTCCATGTTAGATGGGCCGTTCACTCACATTAAACAACAGCTAACACACACTGCTCACTTGGGGAGCACCGGGAGCTGTCGGAGAATGGACACTTAAAGCTATGCATACACACATGTTTTCAACACAAGATAATATGCATAAATTAAGTTTGATTTCATTTTTTACTACCACAAAGTTGCCAAGATTTATTCATATCAGATTTTCTGAACTGCTTCGATAAGTTTCATGTTGCAATCTGAAAAACACACCAAGTACTTCTGTATCTGAAAAGTGTCTCTGCTCCAAAAACAAAATAAAATAGGTTATGATTGTGTACCTGTTTTGTACATGTTAGATTAAATAACGCATTGTCATGTAAAAAAAAAAACGGCAAGAAAAGAGATCACAAGTAGTCCTACAAAGACCTTTCAGATAAAGACTGAAAGTGTCTTGTTGACAGACACTTTTCATTGTTGACAAAATACAAAAAATCAGTTGTTCAGATTTTTTTTATTTAAAGTGTGCATCTGGGGAAAGTTATGAACAATTATTATCTTACCTTTTGTAGTTAGCTCCTTCAATGTCCTTCAATTATAGAAATAGAGTTTAACTCTAGCAGATAGTCCGAGTGAGGCCTACACTAAATTGTATTACTTAAATCTTCATGTCAGTTGCTCAGTGGCTATGAACACACATCTGTTGCCATCATACAGCTCCTCCGACATTGTCTCTGTGGAGGTGCAACTACAGTGTGCAGTCTCAGGACATGATTACCTGCAGTGTTTCCTCAGTGAGGACTGAACTAGACAAAAGGGCCTTCTACTCCACTCCTGTTTTCTGGAATATCTTATAAAAAGATCTGAAGCTCTCGGCCTTGACCTCTGTAAGTGGCTTTAAACATTTGCTATGTTCATGGCAAGAACCAATGCAGACACGTTCCTGTTTTTATTTTCTAAATCGCCTAATAATCTAGCTGTTTTTTGCTACTATTCCACCTGATTGTCCTTTTGGTTGCTATTTTGTTTTGATTGTTTTGATTTGTTAAAAAAAAGAGAGAGAAACTTAAATTTGTATACCTATGTGTATTTTGTAATTGTCTATTGATGTCATCGTTATTCACTGTTGTCATCACTCTGTTAAGAAACCAGGTCTCTCTTGTAAATGAGTCCCCGAGGCTCAATAGGATTAACCTGTCTAAATAAAGGTTGAATGAATACACACACAGACAGGCACATTAGTGATGTGGGGTGAGATGTTGATTACTACTGGCTATGGATGGGCATCATCGAACATTTCAACCAACGAGAGCCTTTGTTTCGTACAGCTGCTTCCGTTCAGTGCTCACATAAAGCCTAAATTAAAATGAGCAACAAGGACAGAAACACGGAGAAAGGTACCAGACTTTTACATGAGCATTTTTATTTTAAAACTTTCCCCGACGGCAGCCTGCATAGAAGTAAAGTTATCTGTAAGCACAGCAGCGTTGAACTGTCTTACCACAGGAGTAGCTCAAAGCTGAAAAATCACTGAAATTCAAAACACACCGTCAATGCTAGCCAGTCATCCACCATAACAAACAGTGGAGGGAAGCTTCTGCAGACAAGGTTGGATGCAGCGTGTGGGAGAAAACAGACAAACAAAAGCAAGTCAGGCTAACAAATGCTATATCAAAGTGGAAAACTACAAATTGCAGGCCAGTTAGCATTGAGGGCGATGCCAGTCTGTGTGACGTCCTTAGGACCATGACAAATGACAGTATGAGCTTCCCTCACACCACACCAGCACAAGAAGAATTTGTGAGTTGTAAGAAAAAGAGAGAGCTACAAAAGTGACAGTGTTACAACATGCACCAACTGTTGCTCTCACTGGAGACTACTGGACATCTCTGTGTAATCATAACTACCTATAAATGAACAATATAAGCTGCAGTCACATGCTCTGACTGTAATGAAAACAGGAGAGAGACATTTTGCCGAAATATGCGCAGAACATTTTATTAATGTTGCTCAGATGTGGTACATTTCCACATAAATCCAGCACACAGCACAGATAGTGCAAGAAACATGCGGCGAGACATGTCTTTTGAACATGTCCTCTGCACATGTCTTTGCATTTGTCCCTTTTTAATAGTCCAATTTTACTGCCCAGCATTAATGCCTGTATGAAACGCTTTGCTCAAACTGGTTCATCACTTTGAACCGATTCAAACTCTGGAGTCAAGGAGACATCCATGACAGGTAAAGTTTGCTTATAACCTTTTCACTAAACTACACTTCAGAAGATCTGAGCTATTGCTTTAACAAACTGAAATGTTAGTAATAAACTGAAGGTGAAATCAAAAGCAAACAACAAATACTGACGTTAAAGGAAAGATAAATCAAGTAAGAAACAGAAAGAAGAACTGGCTTCTTTCGGCTGCTCCCTTCTTAAGGGGTTGCCACAGCGAGCGAACTCGCATGCAAGATTTGGCAATTGTTTTACAACGGGTGCCCTTCCTGATGCAACCTGGGCTCAAACCCCCAACCCTCAGGATTACAAGATCACGGCACTGACCACCGAGCTACCACAGCCGCAGAAAGAACAAATAAAACCAATAAAAGAGACAGAAGCATATAGAGACCGACCAAACAGAGAGACGGGCTGATGAGTGGACAGCAGAGCTTCACTCGGAGTGCTTGCAGCGAGGCTCGCTCCGCTGTGAGTCATTATCGTTCTATGACACAGATGAATAGTGCATTAGCATAAAGGAGGGCCCGACATGACACATGACAGACACAACTAACTCCCCCCTTTTTCCTCAATCACCTTTTCACAAGCCGTCGCTCACCAACAGCCTTTTCACTGCCGTTTGTCTGTTTACATGAAGTACGCGTGTGAGTGCGTGACTTTAACATCGCAGAGCAGCTCGTCACATGAAAAGAGAACCGGCCATTGTGATGGATAATGCTGCACGCGACCACTGCTGCTACAGTGTGCAGAGTGAGTGCATGCAGACGAGAATAAAAGAGAATATAACAACAGCTGTAGAGCCTCACTACACACAGAGGTAAGAGCCTCTGTGTGGATTTGTGGCCTTGTTTGGAGTGCGCCTCGTTCTGGTTTACCGTTTAATGGAGAGCCTCTCAGAAAACATGCACACACTCATACACTCACAACAAATCAGATCAATGGCTGTTCAGCACATGGAACATGAGTGCATGTTTGGAGCATCCCAAGGTCTCACACCTGTTCATTGTCTTTTTATTTATTTATTCCTGTTAATTTCTAGGGGAAGGTCTACTCTGGCTAAGCTTTGGATAATTTCTGTTAAATCTCTCCGACTCTGCTGACTGAGCAGAAGTTTCTTCCTAGGCTCTTCCTCGTCTTAGCTGACTCACTGTGCAGCTAGCGCATACATCTACAAAAATAGCAGGGGAATCCTTTGTGCGTATGTGGTGTCCTCCTAACGCTGTGGCCCAGTGCCATTTAGGTACCTTTAAGCTGGGAAGCACAAGGATTGCCTGGCCAATCCATCCAGTGGTAATTGGATCAACATGTGTCTGAGGAGGCCCTGGCCAGGCTGCTTGCTAACTACTGTACTAATTGGATTAGCGAATGATGCTGTGTGTGTGTGTATGTGTGTGTGTGTGTGTGTGTGTGTGNGCTCCAGACCAGTACAAAGGGAAGTTAAGTGCTGGCTCCAGGACAGTGGCCCTATGCTGAGAGACTGTTTTCAAAGAACGGACTGGAATGTTTTCAGAGGAGCTGCTGAAAACAGAGGATCAGTTGACCTTGAACTATACACTTCATTTGAAGTTGAAGAGAGGAAAGCTCTACAGAGAGTGGTGAAGGTTGCACAGAAGTCTGTTGGAGTCAGTCTCCCCACCATCACAGACATTTACACCTCCAGATGCAGGAAAAGAGCCACCTGCATCATGAAAGACCTCACTCATCCAGCACACTCACTCTTTGCCCCACTCCCCTCAGGACGGAGGTTGAGGAGCATCAAATGTAGAACCACTAGACTGAGGAACAGCTTCTACCCTGAGGCTGTTAGACTCATGAATAAATAAAAATAAAATAAAAAATAAACACTGCAAAATATCACATTGTGCTGATGCTGATCTGTTTTCTTGTTGCTGTGTTCATCTGTGTTCATCTGTGACCATCTGCTCATACAAACTCATGTTCGTGCTGCTGTTTATTTCCACTATATTAGGCTTAGTGTATTACTAGTTGATGTTTTTCTTAGTTAATTCTAGATGTTATTACTGTTTTTCTCTTGCATTTGTTGTTGGATGTAACTGGGACCCCGTGTACATAATCTCGTTTTCATCACATGTACCACATGCGGTGCAAATGACAATAAAGACTCTCTGACTCTGACTCTGACTCTCTGACTCTGACTTCATCAGTACTGGGGTACATCAGTACATGCTTTGAAAATGTCTCCATCAAAAAATATGTTAAATGTTACCCAAACACAAAACCTTGGTTAAATGCAGAAGTTCGCACCCTGCTGGCAGCCAGGAACACTGCCTTCAAGTCTGGAAACTCAGAGGAACTGAGAAGGACTAGGAAGGAGTTGGTTGCTGGAATCAAGAGGGCCAAAGCCAAATATGCACAGAGGATTGAGGGTCAGTTCACCTCACAAGACCCACGGAGCATGTGGAGGGGCATTAAATGCATAACAGACTATAAAGGAAGGAGTGAACAATGCCCCAAAGATCCATCTCTGCCTGATGCCCTCAACATGTTTTATGCACGCTTTGAGGACCCAAACAGACCATCCAGCACCAGACTCATCTCACCACCGGATGAAGAGCGTCTCAGCATTACCACAGCAGAAGTGAGGAGTAGTCTCAAGAGAATCAACCCTCACAAAGCAACCGGACCGGACAACATTCCCGGGAAAGTGTTAAAAGAATGTGCTGACCAGCTATGCGATGTGCTGGCAAACATCTTTAACACCTCACTTGCCCTGGAAACAGTTCCCACCTGCCTGAAGACTGCCACCATCATCCCAGTCCCAAAAAGCTCCACAGTAACTGGTCTGAATGACTATCGGCCGGTGGCCCTCACCCCGATAGTCGCAAAATGCTTTGAAAAACTGATCATGACCCACATCAAAACATCCATCAACATCAACGAGGACCCTCATCAGTATGCATACCGCAAGAACCGATCAACAGAGGAAGCCATCTCCTCTGTGGTCCACACTGCTCTCACCCACCTGGAACATACCGCAAGAACCGATCAACAGAGGACGCCATCTCCTCTGTGGTCCACACTGCTCTCACCCACCTGGAACAGAAGGACTCCTATGTCCGTATGCTCTTTGTGGACTTCACATCTGCCTTCAACACCATGATCCCCCAAACCCTGATGGACAAACTATCCACACTTGGACTAAGCCCCTCCATTTGTAACTGGGTACTAGACTTTTTAACAAACAGACCACAGTCAGTGAGGATCCACAACTTCTCCTCCTCCACTATAACCCTCAGCACTGGCTCTCCTCAAGGATGTGTGTTGAGCCCTCTTCTGTTCACTATGCTCACACATGATTGTGCAGCCACCCATCCAAGCTGTCATATTGTAAAGTTTGCAGATGATACAGCTGTGGTGGGATGCATCACGAATAATGATGAGTCCAGCTACAAGCAGGAGGTGGAACACCTGGAGAGCTGGTACAAAGAGAATAACCTTCACATAAATGTGAAGAAGATAAAGCAGATGATTGTGGACTTCAGAAGGAAAAAACAAACACACACACCCCACTGAACATAAGTGGATCTGCAGTGGAAGTGGTCTCCAGCTACAAGTACTTGGGTGTACACTGCAATGATAACCTCAGCTGGAGCAACAACACCACCGCCCTGATCAAAAAAGGTAATCAGAGACTCTACTTCCTCAGACGGCTGAGACGAGCTGGTCTGAGTAGCTCAGTCCTCACCTCTGTAGTAAGATAGACCCTCATGTCTAACGTGGATTTACACCTTTTCACATCTCTCTGAAACTCTGAGTGGTAAACTTCTCCTGAGGCCCTCAAGGAGACGAGTGGACACTATTTTATTACATTTATTTGAATCAAAACACATACAGTATTATTTCAGAAGAGACTTCCTGTGTGTTAATTCAGAATTAATTCTGAGAATAACTTGTCATTGTTTGATCATGTTTTATGCTGTTACCAATGATGGTCACATCTTCATATGATGAATCAAAAACTATGGCAAAGTTGAATTATATGTCAGAATGACTTGTTCAGAGTTGTTTAGAAATATTAAGATGTTAATCAAATGCTTAATCAGTAATCTGTATAACTGGCGACAGGTTTCTGTCACTTGTCTAAACATTTGTCACTGAATAATCTTCACTTCTGAAACTTTTGATAACTCTTCTGACCCGAGCAAAATCACTCCCGTTCTCTGGCAAAACAACCAATGAGCAGAAGGATTTACTGGGTCAACCCCCCCTATCTTAAGACTGCACTTCCTGTTTTTCTTCAGTTTGCGGATGAGACTAGGATGTGAGTCTTTCATCTAAGAACTGTTTGACGTCTGTCTGAACGCCGCCAAGGACACGTCATTCAGTTGGGACTTCATAGCACTTGCTGGCTATGAGTCTGTTTTTGAGCTCTAAGCTCTCTTTTATTGACATTCCTTTAAGGAACGTCTTATCTTGAAAAGCCCAACCAGGAACTGTCGTTTACTTCGGTTCGAGTCAAGGAAGACATCTGGAGACGCTGAGAACGGTAAACGAACTGGCCAGTTGGACCAACTGGGGACTGACCGTCTTCACGAGGTAACAAAGTCGTCAAATGCTTTGCCAAGTGTACCAACGTGTAGCCGAGATCGGCTGGAGAGCTGCCATGTTTCTGGTTAAAACACATCAAGATAGTACCTCTCCTCATCCTCCATTTTCTCCTCCTAAAACTTTTCTTTATCTCCTAAGCCAGTAAACTTTAAGTTTGTGCTAACAGAAAGGTTAATATAAGATATTTTATGCTGGTGAAGATTCTCAGTCGTCCAGGACATGATGAAATCAAAAAAGGCGTTCAATACAGGATCAACTGGACTTTATTTGTTGCAGAAAACGTTTCAACTTCTGTCCAGAAGTCTTTTTCAATTCTGAATGGAAGCTGTGAGAACGAAAAGTTTTATACAGGCTTACAAGTCACGCACCAACATATGAAATTGGAAACTGAAAAAACACCACAAATTAACTAACATGCCCATTCTATTTAAATTGACAAAACGACACATCCCAGCTTAACAAAGGGGGGTTTGTAACAAGATAAGAACAAGAGGGTTTGTAATAAGATATTTTACTTGTCTGTTGTATCTAAATTCTGAATCTGTGAACAGTTAGTTATAGGAAATT
>JBBPBX010059303.1:0-21816 GCA_038048925.1 Garcialebias charrua
CCCTCAAAACACCATATAAGGCCACGTTTCCTGCCTTCTGACAGCAGGAAGTGTCCATTCATTCAAACTCAAGAAGTAAAAGGAGGAACTTCACGCGTTCGGAGATCTGCTCTCAGTCGCGCTGTGGCTACCCCCCCACCCCCCCCCCCGCAAGTGTCGGATGGTCAAATATCTTTAATTTTAGTGTACTGTGTTACATTATAGTTTCACTTATTCAGAAGAGCCGTGGCGCACCGCTACCCCCCACCCCCCGCAAGTGTCGGATGTGTTTTTGAACAGAAGCATTTTAAAATGTCTCGAAACTACAGTTAACTTCATATTAATATTGTAGTGCATATGTTTTGTCTCCCGTGGGTCGTACAGTATCAGAAATCAAGAATAAATGGTTTGATCTGAAAATGGCTTCAAACAAACATCTCGCCGCAGCACGGACAGGAGGTGGTCAAGGAATAGTCTGAGATGGTGGACAATAAATGCCACGCTGCAAGACGCGTGCCAACATGTTTTGCAGCACAAATGGGTCATGCGCGCACCTCCTGGTCAGCGCGCAACCACATTCTGCAGGTTATATTTCGAATCAGATATAATAATCAATTGCTCCGATGGTGTTTGGCACAAGATCAGTCTTAATTCGTACTTGTTCTGCGGCGGTGTATGGGGATTTTATGTACCTGGGTGTTAATATGAGGAGCGGCTTTGATGACCAAGGGGAGCGCACGACTCACTGAAGCCTGCGCGACACACCAGACAAATTAAACTTAAAATTATAATTCTAATTCAAACAGAATAACCTATTGTCAAGAATAATTATGGTGCGTGATTTTTTTAAACCCAAAATATTTTCTAAATAACGAAATATGAAGTTATTAGTTAGGGAAATCCATCTGGATAACAGCGGACCGACTGCTCCTAAAATATACGACAGGTCCGGACCACTCGTAAATTTTGTTCGTATCTGAAAAAAATCCTAGGATACGAAAACATTGTTGAATGCCACAAATGATCCTAAATCACTCGTACGCACAGTTTAAGAACAAATCTGTGCTTACGAACGGTTCATGAATGAGGGCCAATGTCTACTTTGCTGAAGGTTTTTAATGACATTCTTGAAGCACTGGATGCTAAGGATTATTGTGCTGCACTTTACTTAGATCTGTCTAAAGCTTTTGGCACTGTGGGCCATGAATTCTTATGTCATAAGCTCTCAGAAATTGTTTTTTCAGCTCACACCATTATTTGGTTCACTACTTTAAAGAGCGACTAAACCCAAATTTATGTTTTTTTAGCTGATAAACTCCCTAGAATGTGTATAAAAAGTTTCAGAGCACTATTTCTGTGTAAATTTTCATGTATTTGTGCGTATTAGTTAAAATCGGCAATATTTGGTCTAAAAACGTGTTCACGGTAGCCCTATGGGTTGAACAGAAGTTATTGCACGTTAATTTTACTATTAGCTCAATTTCTCTGTTGTGACATGTCTGCTCCGTTGTGACGTCACATCGTCTCCTGCCTTAATATAAAAGTGGAGCCACTCCCCCGAGAAGGTCACTCCCCCTCCAGAGTTCAGGGGTTGGATTAGCGATTAGCAACATAGCATTAGCATTGATGAGTGAAGCTGTTCCAAGAATAGCTCTTCAAACTGATGTTCACCCACCCTTACACCATCAGGGTACAATCCGTTTGGAGGTGAGTACCATTTTACACCTTTCATTCCATAATTTATCTTTTGAGTATATGACGTGTTTCTTCATGTGCTGTGTGTTTGCGACCTGCAGCTTTGCTTCGTGGCCCCACATGGGTCGTGGCGTTTTTATCTGTTGCTGATCAACGTTAGTTCTGTTCCCCCCTGAGAATCTGTTCCCCCTGTGTCGGGATCCGACCGTGAGGCGCATCTGAGTTCTGAAACGAGTCCACACTATCGTGTCACAGTTATAGCTCATTTTAATCGACAGCTCCTGGTGATAAATAAATAAATAAATATAAAACCTCCACTAAATAAATAAACCTGGTCTAGAGTGTGGGGTGTAGACTACTGTACAGGTTTTTTATTTATTTATCTCCGACAGAATCTAGTCTGACAAATACAAAGTATCAGCCACCAACACATCATATATAGCCTATTTATAATTTTTATTACTAATATAGAAGGCTGGAAGCAGCTGATAGAGGACAAGAAAACTTCCTGCAAAGATAACTGTAGGCTTTGTGGTAGGCTAAATCTCATTCAAATTAAAAATATGACTGGAGAAAAATTATTTCTAGCTGCTATTTTTTGATAGTTAATGTCTGGGTTTTTGTTGTTGTTTTTTCATTATTTGAGAGAAAGGGTGCACGCTCCCGACACAGGGGGAACAGATTCTCACGGGGGAACAGAAATTCGCACAGCACCTGCGTTCTTTTGTTGCAAATAATGTTGTGGATCAAGGTACTGTATTTGTAAAATAATAATAATAATCTGTGCAGCAGTATTTATTTTGCACTGGGTCATCTGTTTGACAGGTCAACAAAGTGATACTGTTTGACAGGTCAACAAAGTGATAGAACAGTAATGTTTTTATAAGGTGATTAAAAATGTGTTGTTGTTTTTTAGCTCCATATGAGGCGTTCCACATCCAGGGAATCTGAGCCGTGCAGCAGTCCCAAACACTCCAGACCACCTTCAGGATGCTCCACCCGCAGGATGGTCCACCTGCCATCCACAAACAAACACCAAGGTCTCAGCTGCACCCAACATTGTCGTGGATGGAGGTCTCAAGAGATGACGCAGCTCTGGCCGAGACTCTGCATCATCTTCCGCTGAATTTGAAATACATGTCACACATTTGGCACTTCCCATCTGGTTCTGTGAACTTCTTTTAGAATAGGATACCCTTTATGTAAATAACTATGTGCTTGTGTTAAATTATTATTTGTTTTCTTCTAACCCTGTGTGGACTGGGCACCTGGGTGGTCTGTAACACAGGTGTACACACCCACCTGTTCACATCTGGCCATAACCTATGTCAGAAAGGGATTTTTTTATAAGTCATAAATTCAAGTACAGGAAACTTTTAAATTTTAACGTTTAAAAATTTATGCTTCCTATAACTTTTTTAATAATGTCCAATTTGGATTACTCTAATTGATTATTGCACTTTGTTTCTTTTGTTTTACAATATTTAATATTTGCACACCTGAAACAATTATAATTTATATTAAATTTAAACATTACTTTGTAAAAATTGATGATGTAAACATGTTTATTAAATGTTTGTTTAAATTATGCATGCATCTGAGAGAAATGCAATTTCAATCCTGTGTATGTTCTGTACATATTGCAGTTTGGACAATAAAGTTGACTTTTAAATTTGACTTTGATGCATGACTTGGAAATGTATTTATCAATACAGAGGTCTGTAAAGAAAGAAATTGATTACAAAAACTAGTTGTTTATGATTCATTTTATTAACAGTAAGTTAATTCAAAACAACAAAAGTTTCTGTGTCGTGTCACACGGGGGACACCACCTCCAGCTCGTCTGTATGGATGCAGTGGACAGAAGAGAAAGCAGTCCCAACCACCTTCAAGATGCTGCACCTGCCAGCCACAAACAAACACCAGGGTCTCTGGCCGAGACTCTGCATCATCATGGGATCGTCTTACTCTGCGTGGCTGCTGCATGGGTGCTTGAGTCATCACAGTTCTCTGAAAAAAACATTTGAAAGGATACAGTATTGTTAAATTCATTGCAATTTGTTTGGTTTGCATTGAAAAAATATAATTTCTCATAAATCTTACCAGCTGTTAAACATATACTGTATGCACGTCCTAACAAATATATCATAAAAGCTTATAGAATGTTTCTAAACACGGATCTTTGGAAAACAAATAAAATATTTTACCACTGTTTAGTGCTAATTTATAGTCAATTCAAAAAACAACGTGTGTTCAGTTCTAGGTTGCATATTAAAATTAAGCCAAAACGTCAAAAAAACGAGGGTAGATGAAATCAATATTTTAAAATAAAATATATTATGAAACGTTACTTTTGTAATGTGCTAAGTAATAAGATGTGGTGAATTAAAGTCACTGCAGCTGGACTACAACTCCGTTGTGATCC
Source organism: Garcialebias charrua (assembly GCA_038048925.1). NCBI lineage: Eukaryota > Metazoa > Chordata > Actinopteri > Cyprinodontiformes > Rivulidae > Garcialebias > Garcialebias charrua. Next base: position 4,100 of record JBBPBX010059303.1, read on the forward strand.
AAACAAAGACAAAAACACAACCGTACACCTCATGCCATGCAGCTAAACACAGGTTTTTCATGTGTTCAGTGTTCAGAAGCATACGCTTAAGCTGTGTGTGATTAAATACACGCAACAACATTTTAGAACTGTTATTTTAGTACAAGTTTAGGCTGTTACTTACTGAAGACGCGACTATCCGCCATTTTGAAATCTAAACTTGGGGAGGGGTGAGAGTTCACCACTAGAGGGGGCGTGAACACAGGACAACCCACAACCTCCTCCCCTGCTTGACTCTCTACACGCCCATTTTGAGAGAAATTTTGAAAATGGCCTGGGGGAGGAGTTACCGTCTCAACCTGGGTTCAGTCTCACTTTAACTATCTTTCAGATCGGAGGCAATGTGTTCAACAAAATGGTACTTCCTCCAGTTATTTAACAGTCAACAACGGTGTACTACAAGGCTCAGGCTTATGACCCACCCTCTTTACAATCTACATAGGTAATGTAGGTCAGAGCATCCCTGATGCATCCTTACATTTCTATGCTGATGACACAGTTGTTTATTGTCTAGCTTTTTTTCCTCACTCGCCCTCGAACAAGACATATGCCTTTTCTTCCCTCTTCTGCCTTCCTTCTGCTTTTGCTCTTTGTCCTGTGTATCAGAGCTTCTATTTACACATCTTCCGAATAGTAAATTTCTGTTATGATTTGGTAAACTGGACTTTCAAATCAATTGATAATTTTTTTTCAACCAAGCGACAGGTTGCTGGAGAACCCTCATGCTTCGGACAGACGCACGTGGCTGGGTATGTCATGGATCCATGGGGGGAGTGGAAGCTGATTTGCCTGTCTGTGTTGTCTCTGAAGGATGTCAAAGATTTATACAACATTGGATTTGTGATAGCAGGGTTTCTGGTTTTTGGCACCGGCAGATACCAATGACGTCAGCAGCAATTTCAGCCATGACGAAGCTGCCTGCCTTATGTGAAGGATTAACTTGTGCTTCGAGCTCTCACACTCAGCTGATTTATGAGTTCAGCTGTAAGCTGGAAGTGATTTATGAGAATCGTAGGCCACTTGCAGCTCCTGGAACTTGCCAACATGTTGGAATTCTTTTTTTTTTTTTTTTCATTTACGGTACCCTTTATTTATACAGGTAGTCTCATTGAGCTACCGATGAATTAAGCGAAAGAGGGCGAGAAGGAATTGTACCGATTGGCAAGACAGAGGGATCAGGCTGGAAAGGATGTGCAGCAGGTTAGGCTTATTAAAGATGGGAATGGGAATGTTCTAACAAGTGAGGAGAGTGTGATGGGAAGATGGAAGGATTACTTTGAGGAGCTAATGAATGAAGAGAATGAAAGAGAAAGAAGAGTGGAGGTCATAGAAACTGTGGACCAGGAAGTGGGAAAGATTAGTGAGGGTGAAGTCCGGAAAGCTCTGAAAAGAATGAAGAAGGGGAAGGCAGTAGGACCTGATGACATACCAGTGGAGGTTTGGAAATGTCTTGGAGAGATGGCAGTGAGGTTTTTGACTCAAATATTTAATGGAATATTTGAGGGTGAGAAAATGCCTGAAGAATGGAGAAGAAGTGTGCTGGTTCCCATTTTTAAGAACAAGGGTGATGTACAGAGTTGTAGCAACTACAGGGGAATTAAGTTGATGAGCCACACGATGAAGATCTGGGAGAGAGTTGTGGAAGGAAGGCTTAGACAAGAGGTGACTATCTGTGAGCAGCAGTATGGTTTCATGCCAAGAAAGAGCACCACAGATGCCATCTTTGCTTTGAGGATGTTGATAGAGAAGTACAGAGAGGGTCAGAAAGAACTCCATTGTGTGTTTGTGGATTTAGAAAAAGCATATGACAGGGTGCCAAGAGAGGAGGTGTGGTATTGCATGAGGAAATCTGGAGTGGCAGAAAAGTATGTTAGACTGGTACAGGACATGTATGAGGACAGCAGGACAGTGGTGAGATGTGCTGTAGGAGTGACAGATAGCTTCAAGGTGGAGGTGGGATTGCATCAAGGATCGGCTCTGAGCCCCTTCTTGTTTGCTCTGGTGATGGACCGACTAACAGATGAGGTCAGGCAGGAATCCCCATGGACTATGATGTTTGCAGATGACATTGTGATCTGTGGTGAGAACAGGGAACAGGTGGAAGAGAACTTGGAGAGGTGGAGGTATTCACTTGAAAGAAGAGGAATGAAAGTCAGCCGTAGTAAGACAGAGTACATGTGTGTGAATGAGAGGGAGGCCAGTGGAACAGTGAGGCTACAAGGAGCAGAGGTCACAAAGGTGCAGGACTTCAAGTACTTGGGGTCCACTGTCCAGGAAAATGGGGAATGTGGTAAAGAGGTGAAAAAGAGAGTCCAGGCAGGATGGAGTGGATGGAGAAAAGTTTCAGGAGTGATTTGTGACAAAAAGGTGTCAGCAAAGGTCAAAGGAAAAGTTTACAAGACAGTGGTGAGACCAGCTATGTTGTATGGTCTGGAGACAGTGTCATTGACAAAAAGACAGGAGAAAGAACTGGAAGTAGCAGAAATGAAGATGCTGAGGTTCTCCTTAGGAGTGACAAGGATGGATAAGATCAGGAATGAGATCATCAGAGGTACAGCACATGTTGAACAACTGGGAGATAAAGTTAGGGAGGCCAGACTGAGATGGTTTGGACATGTCCAGAGGAGGGACAGTGGGTATATTGGTAGAAGGATGTTAGAAATGCAGCTGCCAGGAAAAAGACAAAGAGGAAGGCCAAAGAGGAGATATATGGATGCAGTTAGAGAGGACATGAAGGTAGTTGGAGTGAGGACAGAGGATGCAGAGGACAGAGTGAGGTGGAGGAGGATGACTCGCTGTGGCGACCCCTGAAAAGGGAAAAGCCGAAAGAAGAAGAAGAAGATTCTCTATTTGTATGCATCCTTTATGATTGTCTATTGTTGACTTTGTCATCCACTGTTGTCATCACTCTTTGTTCAAATCAGGTCTCTCTTGTAAATGAGTCCCAGAGGCATGAAAAAAATAAGACGTGGACATTCGTTGTTGCACTGGAATGCATACACCACACTACTCTGTTTGTGTATAGGTCTTTTGTCCTTAAGGCTCCAGTATACTCGCTCGTACTGTCAGCAGTGCAGAAACTGTGCGCACCGTTCGCAGAACGTTCAGACTTCATACTCAAATGTCCACCCTGAGCGGCTGCCGTCAGCTCCACAGACAAGGGACGTTTACCTTCGGGACAAATTGAGGTCGCCGATTGGTCATTTGCTAACACGGCTACTGGATTGATTTGACAGGTTGCAAAAAAGAAAAGAAAATTAAAGAGAGCTGTCAGCTCCAGCCGCAGTGGTGTTCTGTGTTTATATGTTGTTAATAAAAAGTTCTAAAAACAACAACAACAAAAAAAACAGGGAGTGCTGTCCCTGCAGTCCACACATCAGCCCAGCCCACCAGGAAATCTCCAGATCCTTCTGCAGCCACGCTGGACCTGATTTTAATTCGCTTGTGATAAATTCCTTCATATCTCACATTTCAGTCATGGCATCAATGGAGGAGGAGGAAGAGATCGCTTGCCTTTCGGCAAAAAAGAAAAGAAAAAAGAAAAGGCCATTAAACCAGATCAAGGATGAAGAAGGGAAATTTCATGCATTGGTGTTACATACAAAACAGTCCGTCGCCAAGCAGTTTATTGTGCAACACAGAGTACACGTCCACGGTTGTAAAATCTTGAGCTTTGCATGGACATGCCCTGTGGGAATCTGCTTATACTCTAATCCGGTACGCTGGACCTCCGCGGACCCACGTACGCGCGAGTATACTGGAGGCTTTAGGGTGGACCAGCCTCTGTCTGAGAGTCATGCTGGGTTTGAAATGTACTGGGATGTTGTATTTGGAGAAAATCCTTCTGAGTTTCTCAGATGCTCCAGCAACATAAGGAATGGTAATGTTTTTCTGTCTCTTTTTCTCCTGTTTTTGTGTGTTTTGTAGATTTCTTCACTGACTTGACAAAGGCCCAGTTAGGATATCCACACGTTTGGAAAGCTTTTTGGATGTGTTTTTGTTCATTTCCCTTTCCTTTTGTCATTGTGGGGATGTGTTCAGCTGATGCTGTAGATTTTTGATGACAGAAAGTTTGTCCTCCAGTGGGTTGTGAGAGTCAAACAGAAGATACTGAGCTGTGTGGATTGGTTTCTTACAGACTACAGGAAAACTACTACTATAGTTGGATTGAGGACAGAGGATTATGAGCACAGAGTGAGATGGAGGGGCATGACTCGCTGTGGCGACCCCTGAAGATGGAACAACTTAAAGAAGAAAGATTTAGACTCTGGTAGAAAAATCTGCTAAGATCTTGGGTCCTCATAGACCTATATACCTTATATTTTCTCCTCAAGTGCAAGTGTTGTAAGGTTGAAGGGGTGCTGGGGTCGAGATTAGCCAAGGTCGACTTGCTGATTCACTGGCGTTATTCATCACATTCAGAGCTTGGGATCAACACAGCTTGGTTCTGTTTACAACAGTTGGTTTGGCCTCTGGATCTCAGACTGATGTGGCTCATTTCAAATGTGAAGCCACTTCATCACCTGGGCTACAAATGTGCAGACAAAGATCCTCCCCAAGCAAAAAGGGCACACCTTATCACAAAAATATGGAACACAAATCAGAATACATCACAATCTGGCCAAGGCCAAAACAGCTCGGAACAGGACTGAGGTCAGCTTCAAGATTGTTATCCAGTAGATTGACAAAAGTACTCTGAGTGTAGATATTTTCTTCCCAGCAGACATGAATGTTTAGTATAAAAAAGAGAAATTTAACTTTTTTCTCTCACTGTTTTATATGTCTCCTTCTCTCTTTAGCTCTTCCTAAGAAGCCAGCCTTCCTCGGTGTGGTAGAGACCACAGCCACAAGTGTCACCCTGACGTGGGAGTCTGGGAATTCTGAGCCTGTGTCCTACTTTTTGGTTCAGTACCGAGAAAAACAGTTGGCCAATGGATTTCAAGAAGTAGATGGAGTTGCCTCAACTCGATACAGCATTGGTGGCCTGAGCCCTTTCTTTGAATATGAGTTTCGTGTCTTGGCTGTCAATAATGTTGGTCGGGGGTCTCCCAGTAATATTGTGGAAACCCGAACAGGTGAGCAGGCTCCCTCATCACCACCTCTTCAGATACAGGCTCGCCTGCTGAGCTCCACCACCATCCTGGTGCAGTGGGAACCTCCAGAAGAGCCCAATGGTCAGATTCTGGGATATCGGATCTACTATAGCTCTGAAGCAACGTCAAACCCCTTCAGTCAGTGGCAGCTACACAACACTTATGACAGCAAGTTCACCACCATCTCAGATCTGACACCAGATCTGACATATAGTCTGAGGATGCTAGGCTTCACCTCAGTGGGAGATGGACCACTCTCTGATGTTCTGCAGATCAAAACACAGCTAGGAGGTGAGAAAATGTTCAGTATGTTTCTGTAAAGAAACAGAAGTCTTTGCAACTCATTACTTTTCTGTACAAGGTATAATTTCTGCTAGATTGCTTACATATGGACACTTGGTTGGTCTCCTTTCACATTAATATAAAAACGCAACAAATTTTTAACAATTATTTCCTTATTGTTCATCCTGTATTTATTTGCTTTTTATCACTGATTCAGTTAAACATTTCTTGAAATAACAACTGCATGGATAAGAAAGATGGTGGACTTGGTTGAAAGTTTTGTGAAACAACTTTAAGAATGACCTTTTATACTTTTTATCAGAGTCAGAGTCAGAGTCAGAGAGAATTTATTGTCATTTGCACCGCATGTAGTACATGTGTTGAAAACGAGATTATGTACACAGGGTCCCAGTTACATCCAACAACAAATGCAAGAGAAAAACAATAATAACATCTAGGATTAACTAAGAGAGACATCAGCTAGTAATACACTAAGCCCTAATGTAGTAGAAAAACATCATTATAAACAGCAGCACGAACATGAGTCATTATGAGCAGATGGTCACAGATGAACGCAGCAACAAGAAACAGATCAGTATCAACATGATGTGACATTTTGCAGTGTTTATTCTTATTATTTATTTATTCATGAGTCTGACAGCCTCAGGGTAGAAGCTGTTCCTCAGTCTAGTGGTTCTACATTTGATGCTCCTCAACCTCCGTCCCGAGGGGAGTGGTGCAAAGAGTGAGTGTGCTGGGTGAGTGAGGTCTTTCATGATGCAGGTGGCTCTTTTTCTGCATCTGGAGGTGTAAATGTCTGTGATGGTGGGGAGACTGACTCCCACAGACTTCTGTGCAGCCTTCACCACTCTCTGTAGAGCTTTCCTCTCTGCAACTGTGCAGCCTCCATGCCACACGTTGATGCTGGAGCACAGGACGCTCTCCACTGCACACCTGTAGAACGAGGTGAGGACTGAGCTTCTCAGACCAGCTTGTCTCAGCCATCTGAGGAAGTAGAGTCTCTGATGACCTTTATATACTATATATATTGCTTTGTTTTATATTACACTGTTTTTACTTTTGCTCTGGGAAGCAAATCCAAATTTCGTTGTACTCAGGTGTAATGACAATAAAGGTATTTTTTTCATTCATTCAACCTTTATTTAGACAGGATCAATTAATCAATCAATCAATCAATCAATCAATCAACTTTATTTCTATAGCACATTTGAAAAACCACAGGGTTAACCAACGTGCTGTACAAAAACACAAAGACAGGTTAATAAAATGCTAAAAAACAAACAAAGCATACAAAAAATAAAAAAATACATATACCAGGATAAACCCATTGAGCCTAGGGGACTCATTTACAAGAGAGGCCTGATGAGACCGTCTAGGTGGTGCTCTGTGGAAATCCAGCACTACCTCTTTGGGTGGCAAAAGCTGGTTCTGATTTGACCACCCAACAAAGTCCTTCCCCAGGCCCCTGTACCCTCCTTCTCACCCTCCCTAACACATGCCACTATTGCAGTGTCACCAGAGAACCTCTGCATGTGGCATGTGTGGTGAACAAAACCAAATGACCCAGAGGATGAGCTACTTGCTTTTCTCCCTCTACACTGCAGCCTGCAATCCCACCATTGCTGGTGTGACCCCTTAACTAGTTCATAAAAAACAGCGATTAAAAACTTCTCAGGTTTTCCACAGTCAGACAATCAACTGGGAGTCATGTTGTTGAGTCCCATTAAACATATATTTCACTAAAGTGAACGTATGAGCATCCCTCCCTTGAGTTTCACATACCCGGTACCTGTTGCATTATCTGTTAGCACGTGGAGTGTTCAGGACCTAATACTGTACTGCCACACCAAATTTTAGGTCAGTATTTGTCAAATTGATTGAAAAATATACTTTTTTGTTTTGTTTTGTTTACTAAGATCACTTTGAAACTTAGACTCTAAGATCCATGTTTAAGTATTTGTCATTAAAAACTGGAGTTAGCTCTGTTAGGAAAATATTTCCTGAACCACTGGAACCATAAACTTTCAGAAAAGTCATCTGAAACTGCTTTTTGGAGCCAACTCAATTCAAGATGACTGCCACAGCTAATTAACTTTAGTCTACACACAACTGGCTACAAATCAACCAGTTTCACACAGCTATTAAGCTAATGTTTGGTGTGGTAGTAGCTTTATTATTTTCAGACCTCCCTTTGTTCATTTGCATTGTAGGAGAAGTAGAATATTTAAATTGATTCTGTTAAAACGGTGCCAGTTCCAACAGATTCATTGTTCTCCTGAATGTTCTGATTGGTCACTGCCTGGTTCTTCTCAGTTCCATCTCAGCCATCTGGGTTGGAGGCCGAAGCAGAACTGGACACACGTGTAATGCTGTCCTGGCTCTGGCCCGTCCAAGACCACATTGTTAGTTATGAACTACTTTACTGGGAGGCCACCAATCCTGCAGACAAGGTAAACTCATTTTAAAGTTAAGTTATGTCAATAAAACAAAGTTTCACTTGTTCCTGGGTAAAACTGCCATTTCCCATTTACTCATATCACAAAATTGATAAAAATTAATATAAAAAAAACTAGCACTTGTGGTTTCAAAATGGATTTTAAATTGGTATTATTTTAATGTAAGACAAGTTACAACTGAATTTCAAGTTAAGGAACTTTGCCAAAATTGTAGTCTTAAAGTTTTTGTTTTAAAAATGATTTTTTTTTAACAAAGCAAAAAAGATTATATAATGTGAAAATGTTTGTTTGATTTGAACTTTGCAATGTCTAGATCAAGCAAGACATCCAGAGATTGGTCAAATTTACTTAAGTTTGAAATGGTTGAAAATGTTATGTTGCACTTGAAGGGATATGGGGCCAGGGGGTGTATGCTCATTAGGGAGATAATTTATTTGCTGAATGTTGAAAAGAAGCAAATGTACTTTCCATATTTATATAGACATATTTATTGTTGTTTTTTTGAGAAAAATTTGTTTCAGAAATTGGAGAAAAGATCTGCTGTTTTCTCCACTCTGTATTTATTTCTGGTAAAAATTTGATGACTATTTCACATAACGTCATTTCAAAAACAACCAGATTATCCCTTTAAATGTATTTGCGTGTTTCCTTAAATGTTAAGTATTGTTATATATTTAGATTAAATACAAAGTACAGTATATCTATAAGCACTTTGGGAACAGTTTCTGTTTTAAACGTGCTAATAAATCTGATGGCTTGACTCGACTATAACTAATATCATATATCTAGAAATACAGAATACAGATTAGATTAGATTATAGATTTAGTAAATGATTTACATGAACCTAAACTTTTCCTCAACATTTTTAGCTAACAGCTTATGATTTATTTTGTTTCCATCTCTTGACAGCATCGTGTCACTTTCAGTGCAGCAGGTTCCTATGCTGTTGATGGTCTAAAGCCAGACACTCGGTACTCATTTTCTCTAGCGGCCCGATCTGCAAGGGGTTTGGGAGTGTTTACTGAGCCGGTTGAAGCCAGAACTACCCAGTCCAGTGAGTATCACACCATTCATAATCACTCACTTAGCCGTAGAGATTAAAATGTAAAGGTAGTCAACATTTTATAAACGGACTGTCCTTGTATGGGGTGCCTTATGTAAAATTACAAAGTCAAAAATTAACAGCAATATTTTGGTTTATTTAGCATTTACTAAGAAAAAAATAGTTGTTTTTTTTCAAAATCATTTTCACCATGTTATTCATACATTTATAAATGTCATAGGTCCAAATTAAATATTTAATTAACAAGCTAAATGTTTAGTTTACAAACTAAACCAGCAGCAGCAGCAGCTTTATTTATAAAGCGCTTTAACACAGCCACAGCTGAATCAAAGTGCTGAACATCAGTTACAAACAAGATAAAAGTAAGCATAAAAACAGAGCTACAAAAATAACACACAGTGAACTAAAAACTCAATTTAAAAGGCATTAAAATGACAAGTTAAAAAGATAAAACCAATACCAATAAAAATGAAGTAAAATCAAGTCTCGGGTTGAAGGCCAATGAGTAGAGATGAGTTTTCAGACGGGTTTTAAAAATGGACAGTGAGGGGGCATGTTGAATGTGCAAAGGCAGAGCATTCCATAACTTAGGGGCACTAACAGAGAAGGCCCTGTCTCCTCGAAGCTTCCTCATATTCTTTGGAATGACCAGGAGCAGCTGGTTAGCAGACACGAGTGACCGGGATGGAGTGTAATGGTGTAGAAGCTCTGCCAAATGAGGGGGGGCAAGGCTGTTTAAAACCTTAAAAACAAACAAAAGAATTTTAAAATGATCTAAAAAAGCTAAGTCTGGTCCTCTGGACATTCAAAAAAAAAAACAAAAATAAACTGTAGAAACGTTTTGTCTTTCGTCCGAAAGACTTCCTCCTTCCTTTCGGACGAAAGATGAAACGTTTCTACAGTTTTTTTTCTTTGTTTTGTTTTTTGAATGTCCAGAGGGCCAGACTTAGCTTTTTTAGATTTTTCTACCTGGATCATTGAGCATGCATCAGGGAATTTTAAAATGAACTCTAAAATACACAGGCAGCCAGTGGAGAGAAGCCAGGACAGGTGTGATGTGCTCTCTTTTGCGTGTTCCAGTTAAAAGCTGTGCAGCAGCATTTTGCACCAGCTGCAGACGTGCAAGTGAGGACTGGCTGACTCCAAGATGGAGAGAATTACAGTAATCCAGCCGTGATGAAATGAAGGCATGGATTACTGTTTTGAACTGTTGCTGTGAAAGAATAGGTTTCACCTTTGCCAATTTTTTCAAATGATCAAAACCAGACTTTACTGTGGCCCTTATTTGACTATCGAGTTTAAAATCACTGTCCATCTTAAAACCAAGATTTGTAACTGTAGATTTTACGTACATTGTCAGGGGGTCTAAGTCAACTGCAGGGCTCGAACAAGCTCCACTAGGTCCAAAAACAAGTACCTCAGTCTTTTTTTCATAAAAATGCAGGAAGTTTAGGGCCATCCAAGCTTTAAGATCCTCGAGACATGATAAAAGAGGTTTAATGGACCAGGCATCAACTTGCCTCAAAGGCACATAGATTTGGCAATCATCAGCGTAGCATTGAAAGGAGAGACCATGTTTTCTAAAAAATCAATCCTAGAGGAAGCAGGTACAAAGAAAAAAGCAAAGCCCCTAAAATCGACCCCTGAGGTACACCACATGACAAAGGAGCAGAAAAGGATTCATACCCAGCAATTTTTACAGAAAATGTTCAGTCAGCCAGATAGGACCCCAACCACTCCAGAGCAGTCCCACCGATGCCTACTTGGTGCTGTAGACGTGACAATAAAATGCTGTGGTCCACTGTGTCAAATGCAGCAGTTAAATCCAATAACACAAGGATCACATGATCACCTGAGTCACATGCCAGAAGGATGTGCTTGGGCAGCACGGTGGCACAACTGGTAGAGCTGCTGCCTCTCAGCGAGAAGGTTGCCGGTTCAAATCCCGGTCCAGGGCCTTTCTGGGTGGAGTTTGCATGTTCTCCCCGTGCATGCGTGGGTTTCCTCCGGGTACTCCGGTTTCCTCCCACAGACCAAAAAACATGCTTGTTAGGCTGATTGGTGACTCTAAATTGACCCTAGGTGTGAGTGTGAGAGTGGATGGTTGTTTGGTGTGAGTGAGACAGGTCCCTCTTGTAAATGAGTCCCCGTGACTCAACGAGGCTAGCCTGTATAAATAAAGGTTGAATGAATGAATGTCATTAAAAACTCTCAGCAGAGCTGACTCTGTGCCATGGAGAGTTTTAAATCCAGACTGGAACACATCCATGATGTTATGTTCATCCAGGAAGGATTTTAGCTAGGGATGCACCGATCCACATTTTTCACTTCCGATCCGATACAGATACTGTAAAACTGGGTATCGATCGATACCGATACTTTTCCGATCCGATACCGTTCAGGTGCCGTATGAGGCTGTAATAAATTATTACAGCCTCAGTCACTAATATCCACTTTAAAGCAAGGAATAAAAAAACATGTTTTGTGTTAGCAGGATTTAATTGTAACTAAGAAACTTATCCAACATTAATAAAACTTAACTCAAGTTGCCTTTTTGGACATGCATAAATAAACAGTATTTGTATACACTGTACTTAGAGAGAAGATTAATCTTCTCTTGGCGGTGCAAATTCTGCTAACACAAAACGTGTAACTAACTACCGGTGCTTTTAGTACTGTAGTTACTTTCACCCAGTCTCTTTTTCATCACATGCTTCCAAAAGTCAACAATTATGTTTGTATTCTGCATCTGTCTGTTAGCAAAATATCTCATGAACAACTGAACAGATTTTGATTAAACTTTCAAGAAATAATCACTGAAGGGCTCTCTACGACTGGTTGACTTTTAAAGTACATCCAATTTAAGATGGCTGCTACAGCCAACTGAACTTAAACAACACAAAATTGACTACAACTCGGTCAATTTGACAAAAAAAATTAGATAAAATTTGGTGTGGTAGTAGCTGAGACTCATTCCCAAAGCATATTCAAGTAACTAGTAGAATGCATAAGATCTTTCTTTAAAATTACAACGTTATTTATTTGGAATCAATGGTGTCGTCTGTTAGCAAAATATCTCATGACCCGCTGGACAGATTTTGATTAAACTTTCAAGAGATAATCACTGAAGGGCTCTCTACGACTGGTTGACTTTTAAAGTACATCCAATTTAAGATGGCTGCCACAGCCAACTGAACTTCAACAACACAAAATTGACTACAACTCAGTCAATTTGCCAAAAAATGTACCGTAGATAAAATGTGGTGTGGTAGTAGCTGAGAGCCTGAGACTCATTCCCAAACATATTCAAGGGACTAGTAGAATGCATAAGATCTTTCTTTAAAATTACAACGTTATTTATTTGGAATCAATGGTGTCGTCTGTTAGCAAAATATCTCATGACCCGCTGGACAGATTTTGATTAAACTTTCAAGAAATAATAAACAGATGTTTCTTTACTGCTGATAAACTTTTGAATACAATTGGCTGCCACAGGCAATTGAAATAAGCCATCTCAAAAATGGTTACAATTCAGTTAATTTTACAGATATGGAGTTAAGTGATTGTTTAAAGTTATTACAGACAAGTACAGTGTATACAAATACACTGAGCAGACATCTGAAGTCCAAATATCTGTAGTGAAGCTCAGGGCTGGAGCTCCTTTTAACTTTGCAGCTAACTTGGTCGACACTCGGTTGTACAGTTCAGGTAATGCTGTCTCTGATAAATATCTCCTGGAGGGTAAACTATATCTTGGCTGCAAATGTTCAATTAAGCTACGAAACCCTTTGTTTTCTACTACAGATAACGGCTGGTCGTCAATTACGATGAAGTTTAGCACTCTCTCTGTGATCCCTTTAGCTTTGTCCAGCGGAAGTTTACCTTGCGGTTGGAACGAGTCCAGAATTGATGTCTGTCGGCTCCTTTCGTCTTTCTCCCGCAGGGCTAAACAATCGTCGTGCTCTTTCATGTGGTGCTTTTTCAGATGTTTCATCAAGTTTGTGGTGTTATATGACGCGACGCGGCTCCCTCCTCTCGGTACAGCGGCGCTGCAGACATTGCACGCTGCTGTCTTGCTTTGCGGTGTTAAAAGAGTAAAAAACCTCCACACAGCAGACATGTTCGCGGACATGCAAAAATCAAACTCTGTTTGACTCTGAAGCAAAAATGAAAAGTTGGTTAATAGCCGTTAGCCACAGTCACAGTCCTCCAGTCCTCAGTCCTCTGTGTTTACTCACGTTTTACCTGGCTGCAAGGGGCAAACTAGGAAATGGATTTCCTGAATGTGAGGCGGGTCTTACTACTCTGGGCTCATAAGACACGCCTCCATTCAGGAAATCCATTCCATAGTTTGAAGACAACTGCAGTGCATCATGGATCGGAAATGTCGGCAGGTTGGCTCAGAAAATCCGATACTTAAATAATGCTGGTATCGGATACCAATACCGATACTGGATCGGATCTGCCCCATCCCTAATTTTAGCTGAACATAAACAATTTTTTCCAAGATTTTTGACAGGAGGGGAAGCTTAGAGATGGGCCTAAAATTCCCCAACACAGTGGGATCAAGACCTGGTTTTTTTTAACAGGCTGCACAACAGCATGTTTAAAATTAGCAGGGACTACCGGTACTCCAGATAGCAGACTACTATTAAAAAGGTTGAGAACCAAGTGGTTAAAACAAGGGAAAAGCTCTTTAAGAAAATGTGGTTGAAGAGCATCACAAGGAGAACCAGAAGGCTTAATCTGCGTGACCATGTCCTCTAAAAATGACACAGTCACCGGCTCAAACTGATTGAAGGCAGCAGAGCAGGGGACACACACAGAGGGGTCAGAGTATGTGTGTAAGATAGAAGCCCTTATAGAGGCAACCTTATCGATAAAAAACTGCATAAAATTATTGCACAACTGAGTGGATGCATCAAAACCAGGTGTCTGTGGAGGGTTAAAAAAAGAGTCAATGGTAATAAAAAGGGCATGTGGATTGTGGCTGTGTGATAAAATCAAGTTATAAAAATAGTCCTTTTTGGTTGCTTTAACTGTGTCCTGATAATTACACCAACAGTCTTTAAAAATTTGAAGGGAAACCTGCAGCTTGTCCTTCCTCCACCTGCGTTCCGCTCTGCGACATTCCTGTCTGACAGCTCGAGCCGTTCTGTTCTGAAGCCAGGGTTCACGTTTAAATTCAGGCTGTTTGGTCTTTAAAGGGGCCACAGTATCCAACACAATAAAACAGAATGAGTGGAGCCAAGAACTAAGAGCTTCAGCATCAGTTGAGGCAGGTGGACAGAGCTGGCAGAAAACCTCAGTGAACTGTCCAGCAGTAGAGGGGTTAATAATCCGACAGCTTTGAGCAGGAGTTTGAGTTTTAACAGGAGTATATGTGAGAACAGTCTGGCATGTTATAGGCATATGATCAGAGATAATAGAATCATGAATTTCCAGATTAGACACAGGTAACCCCAAAGAGAGCACAAGATGTAGAGTGTGACCTTTATCGTGTGTAGGACCAGACAACGAAAGTACCTAATTAAAAGAGTCAATAAGAATTCAAAAATATTTTACCAGAGGTTTGTCTACGCAACAAACGCGGATGTTAAAATCACCAATAAGGAGGGGGGGGTGCAAGATGGCGGAGGAGTAGGACGTGCTTGAGTGGGCTCTCCCACTAATCCTTTTTGTATATGGCTTTTCATTAAGTTTCCGTGCTATTTTGTGCATTGGCCTGTCTGGACTCGACATTTTGAGTGACTTTACACTGGACTTTACCCTGGAAGAGTAGAAGAATGGCAACAAACTTGAGGAAAAACAAAGCTAGCTCGGCAGCTGCCAGGCCCGACACAGCCTCGGAGCAGACTACAGCTAAAGCCGGGAGCTCAGCTCCTCCGTCCCCGTCCCACCGTACGGCGGACGCAGCCTCCTTGAAGTCTGACATCCTTGCCTCTATAAGATCTGATATCTCAGCTGTGATTAAATCAGAAATAAAAGAGGCATTGGCTGAAGAATTTGCATTTATTAAAGAAGAGCTACAAGCGGTGAGAGCGGAGGTGGCTAACGGCACAATGCTACTTCGTGCTGACCTGGACCAAGTTAAACAGAACGTCAAAGAGGTAGAAGACGGCTTATCAACCTGGTCCGATGAGGTAGTTACACTACGCACCACCGTAATGGGACTGAAAGAAGAAGTGAACGGGCTCCAAAAGAAATGTGACGACATGGAAGGGCAAATGAGAAGAAGCAACGTGCGGATTATTGGAGTTCCCGAGACGCCAGAATCGAGCTCCATGACAATGGTGGCTAACATGCTAATGGAGGTGCTACAGTTGGATAAAGTGCCACTTATTGATCGATCTCATCGCACTGGACGTGGGAACAAGTCAGGCGGTAAGCCACGGGTCATTGTCGCTAAGCTGCACTATTATCAAGAATGTGTGGAAATATTACGTCGGGCCCGGAGCCGCGGCCCTCTTCACTTCAAAGAGGCACCGATCTTCATCACATCAGACTACACAGCAGCTGTGGCCAAGGCCCGGGCAGCGTTTACAGAGGTGAGGAGGCTTCTTCGCGACCGACAAGATGTTCGCTACGGCCTGCTTTTTCCTGCACGGTTCCGCATCACTCATGGAGAGGAGGAGAAGGAGTTCTTGGATGCCAATAAAGCCATGGATTATGTTAAGAAGAAAATCATCTCAGCAACGGACAGTGAGGACCAGCGTTGATAGCAGGTCCAATCTCCACCGATCCATTGTTCCTGTCAGGTTGTATAGAACTTTTCAACATTATATGTCCCGTGCTTTAAAAAAAAAAAAATCTATTTATTTAGTTAATCTCAGACTCTATTCCGAGGGGCAACATCCTTCTTTTGGACTGAACTCTGGTTGTTTCTTTTTTCTATTCTTATTTTAGTTTTTCTCTTCTTTGTGTATGAAAGTTTAGCAGAGAGACTTTCCAGATCTTGGTTAGTGATATGCTCGTTCTATTTGCAGCTAGGAGCACAAAATAGCAATTGAACTTTAAAGTAAGGAAACATTTACTTTATTCTACTTTATTTTTTAATTACTGAGGCGGGAGCCCAGGCAGGGAGCTTGGTTCCCCAGTATAAGCACATATGTGTGGATTTTGTTTTTGTTTTTGTTTATTGGGCTCTCCGTGTTCTTTAGGAGAGAGGGGTGGGACTATACCGGATCTATCTATTTTTGGAAGTGTTTCTTTATGTCAGATATCTTTCTGTGATGCTTTGTGGGTATCACACTACAGTCCGATTGATAATACATGAGCAATCCTAATACTAACAGGTTCGTTAACAGCCAGCCAGTTAATTTTGTGAGTTGGAATGTGAAATCTCTTAATGGTCCAGTGAAATATAGAAAAGTTATGACACACTTGAGACAACTTGATGTTAAGGTGGCTTTCTTACAGGAGACCCATTTGCGTAAAGCAGACAGTGTACATCTTGACAGAAGATGGTCTGGTCAGGTGTTTCAGTCTAACTTCCAATCTAAATCAAGAGGGGTTGCCATATTAGTCAGTAAACAGGTGCAATTTACAGCATCCAGTGTTAAAACAGATGCTGCTGGACGCTTTGTTATTGTGGTGGGAAAACTGTATGCACTTCCAGTCATTTTAGTCTCAGTATATGCTCCAAATTGGGATGATCAAACATTTTTTAATACACTTTTTTCGAATATTCCTGATATTTCCACACATAATCTCATAATTGGGGGAGATGTGAACTGTGTGATGTCATCTCTTGATCGTAGTACAGTGGGAAAGATCTCTATTTCTAAGTCTGCCCAGTCAATTAATTCATTTCTTAATACTTATGGTATGGTTGACGTGTGGCGCTTTCGTAATCCGACTTCGAGACGTTATTCATTTTTCTCCCCTGTCCATAAGAGTTATTCACGAATTGATTATTTTTTCCTTGATAAGCAGATTTTACCTTTAGTGAAAGAATGTGATTATGGAGCTATTGTCATTTCTGATCATAGTCCACTCAAAATGAAACTGAACGTCCCTGTTACACAATTAGTCTATCGCCCTTGACGGCTTAACCCCATACTTTTTTCTGATGAAGACTTTGTCAAGATGCTTGCATCCGAAATAAAGTTTTTTATTGATGTTAATCGGACTCCTGGGATGCCACTTGGCACTGTCTGGGAATCTTTAAAGGCTTATTTAAGGGGCCAAATTATTTCTTACTGTGCAAATAAAAAGAAGAAAGATGCCGAACGGCTAAAATTGCTAACTGATCAGATTCTACAATTAGACAGGGAGTGCTGCCACACTTTTACACAAGAGTCACTTAAGAAACGTATATTACTCCAAACAGAGTTTAATATCTTATCTACCCAACAGGCCGAATATTTAATATCCAAATCTAGGTGGGGTTACTATGAGCATGGTGAGAGGGCTGGACGCCTTCTTGCACAGCAGTTACGGCAGCGTTCGGCTAAACAGGATATCCCAGCAATAAATTATGATTATGGTGTAAAATGTTATGATAATGCAGGAATTAATCAATGTTTCAGTAAATTTTACCAATCATTGTACACTTCTGAAGCCTCACTTAACCCAACTGAATTGGATGATTTTTTAAAGATGTCAAAATTCCTTCACTAAGCTCTGACCTGTCTAATGAGTTGGAGAGAGATTTTTCTTTAGCTGAGATAAAGTCTGCAATTAATAACATGCAAAATGGAAAATCTCCAGGACCAGATGGCTTCCCGACAGAATTCTTTAAGAAATTTTCAGATTTACTT